>JAGFNQ010009795.1:0-143686 GCA_024364735.1 Boesenbergia rotunda | reverse complement strand
AACCGCTTCGGCCCAAAAGTAGTTAGGAAGGGAATATGTATTAAGCATAGTCCTAGCAGCTTCTTGTAGGGCTCGGTTTCTCCTCTCAACTACCCCATTTTGTTGAGGAGTCCTTGGGCATGAAAATTCATGCTTGTATCCATTTTCAACACAAAATTGTGTGAAACTTGCATTATGGAACTCCCCACCGTGGTCACTCCTAATTCGGTTTATTTTGATATGTTTTTCATTTTTTACCCTTTTACTAAATCCTATAAAAATCTCTAGGGTATCATCCTTATGTTTCAAAAAGTAAACCCATGTAAATCTAGAAAAATCATCTATTATGACTAAACAATATTTACTCCCTACAAGTGAGGGAGTACTATGGCAATCAAATAAATCAATATGTAAAAGGTCTAATGGTAAAGAGGTAGTGGTTAGGGTTTTACCTTTGTGTGATGATTTTGATTGCTTACCCTCTTGGCATGCATCACACAATTTGGTCTTCTCATACTTGATCATTGGTAGCCCCTTCACTAACTCTTCCTTGGCCACTCTTGCAATGCTTCTCATGTTGACATGTCCAAGTCTTCGGTGCCACAACCACCCTTCTTCTTCTTTAGACATGAAACACTTAGCAACATTGTTAGTAGCATAGGCAAGATCAAGATAATATAAATTTGCCTCTCTAAACCCTTCTAATACGACATTATTTGATTCATTATGTTTAATTATGCACTTCTTAGCATGAAATTCGACCCTAAAACCTACATCACATAATTGACTCACGCTAAGTAAATTGAACTTCATATCTTTAATTAATTGAACTTCATATCTTTAATTAAGAGTGCCTTATGTATGGAAATCGTGGGAGATACCTCAATGGTGCCCCTACCAATGATTCTCAATTTTTCTCTATTTCCAAAGGAGACCGTCCCTTCTCTTAAGTAGCTAATAGTAGTGAACTTGCTCACATCCCCGGTCATGTGTCTTGAGCATCCACTATCTACTATCCACATAGTTGAGGCATCCTTCACCTTTACCTATACAACATGAAAAACATACTCTTTTGGTACCCAAATCTTCGATCCATAAGCATCATGTAAAAATCTTTTAGGTACTCATGCCTTCTTTGTGTTATCCTTGGCCCCTAGTCTCCTAGATGCACCAATCCTACCCGTGAGTGATACAAAGGCCACTTCCTTTGTCTTTGGTCTATATCCCAAACTGACCTTGTTGTGACTGTTGATGATCATATCTAGGTTACTAGATCCTACTTGGAATTTTCTAAATGCCTTTGTGAGGTCATCTACCTTTTTCCTTAGTTCCCTATTTTCAGTTTCAAGATGTGAAACATATGAAGTAATAGAACTAGCATGCAATTCTTCAAGTTTGGTAGATTTTACTCTAAGCATGACAATTTCTTCTTTTAGATTCTTAATCTTACTTCTAGCCTTAGCTAAATCCATGTTAGTGCTAGAAATGATCTTTACTAAAGTAGAGGGGGGTAAGTGGTATACCTCACTTACCAAAGCTTCTGACTCGGATGATGAAGAGGAGGTGCTCTCATCTTCACTATTTGAGCTTCTTTCATCATTTGATGAGTCTGAGTGATCTTGTGTCATAAGAGCAAAGTGGGAAACTTGCTCTTCTTCCTCCTCTGAGGATGATGAATCATCCCAAGTCGCCTTTAGGTTGGTGGCACCCTTCTCCTTTCCCTTTGACTTCTTCTTGTCACCTTTCTTCTTCTCCTCCTTTTTGTCATCTCTTTTCTTCAATTGAGGAGACTCGTTCTTCATGTGTCCCTCTTGGTGGTAGTTGTAGCATATAATGTCCTTGGTCTTACCCTTGCCTTTGGACCCTTTCCTAGCATAGGATTTGTTAGAGAAATTTCTGAAAGCTTTACGCATTTTTCTTACCATGAATGCCTCTTGGTCGCTATCCAAGGAGCCGCTAGATTCCTCTGAGTCTGATGAGGAGGAGTAGACCACCTTCTTCTTCTCCTTCCTCTTCTTCTTCTCCTTTTCTGCAACAAAGGCAATACCCTTCTCTTTGGCTGAGACATTAGCTTGCTCGTGTAGTTCAAATTCACAGAATAAGTCGTCTAGTTTAACAATTGACAAATCCCTTGATACCTTGTATGCATCAACCATGGATGCCAACAAGGTGGTTCTTGGGAAGGCTTGTAAAACATACCTGACGATGTCCCGGTTCTCGATCTTTTCTCCAATCACATGGAGCTCATTGATTACCTCCTTCACCCTTCCATGTAGCTGGCTGACAGTCTCGTTGCTCTTCATGGATAAGGATTGGTGTTGGGCCACGAGCAAGTCCTTCTTTGCTCTTCTGGACTCGTTTGACCTCTCGTTCAATTCCACCAACTTGTCCCACAGTTCCTTGGCGCTCTTGAACGGCCCCACCTTGTTCAGTTGCTCCTTTGAGAGCCTGCACTACAGTGTGGTGGTGGCCTTGGCAGTGGATTGCGCCCTCTTCATTATCTCCTTCGACCAGGATCTCATCGGTGTTGGTTCTCCTCATTCATCGACGGGTGCCTCGAAGCCATCTCCACACTAATCCAGTTTTCAATATCTTTCATAAGGTAGTATTGCATCCTACTTTTTCAGTAAGCGAAGTCGTTCCCGTCGAAGAAGGGTGGTCGTGCGGTAGAGTATCCCTCTTGAAACGCCATTATACTTGCTCCGGTTGACGGTTAGTTCTTCCGAAACGAACCGGCTCTGATACCAACTGATGGATCGTCTTGGCGTGCAGAGGGGGGCTAAATGGCACGTTTTGATTTTTATCTCTACAATTTTTGTTAGTGCAGCGGAACAATAATATGCTAAAGAAACAGAGTACAATGCTAACAAAAAGAGTTACTTGGTATCCACCCAGATGGGTGACTAATCCAAGGATCCACGTCGCGAGCACCACTTTCACTATGAAAACCTCCTTTAGGTGGAGAAACCTTTATAGTGGTGATCTTCCTCTTTACAGAATAAAGTAGAATGTGAGAGGAAGTAGAAAACACTCTTCAGGCGAGCAACACTTCGACACTGTACGGAACCGTACCGCTCACGTGCAAAAAGGTGCTCCTTTTATAGGCGAACAGGACAAACTCGCAGTCTGTCCAGCCTCGCACCAGGCGACTGCCCCAAGGGCAGTCGACTGGTCTAGCATTAATTGCTAGCCAACGGCTAGTTTTCG
Source organism: Boesenbergia rotunda (assembly GCA_024364735.1). Taxonomy (NCBI): domain Eukaryota; kingdom Viridiplantae; phylum Streptophyta; class Magnoliopsida; order Zingiberales; family Zingiberaceae; genus Boesenbergia; species Boesenbergia rotunda. The sequence goes on along the minus strand of JAGFNQ010009795.1, from coordinate 140,500 downwards.
GGGTATACTAGTCGACTTCCTCAAGGGCAGTCGACTGGTCCGAGGCCGAAAACTCTCTGTGAGTTTTGGCAGTCGACTGCCCCAGCCACTCAGCTTAGTTCCAGCCACTCCGGACCTTCTCCTTCACGTATGCCTTCAGGTCTGCTCCCTTGGCTTGCCTCTTGAAGTCCTCTTCCTCTGACTATCGTCCCTCGGATGTGCATGCAAGCCTTCCCTTGGCTTGCCTCCATGCCACCCTTTACGTGTGCCCTTGAAGTCTACTTCCCGGCTTGCCCTTGGAGCTCTCCTCCCTCGGCTCTCGTCCCTCGGATATGTCCACCATGTGCGATTCTCCAAGTCCTGCAAACTCAATCACACACATCAAATACAACATAACACTCTAACCTTAAACATATTCACACACACACATCAAAACCATGATCTTCCAATCATTTAAGGGTCGATTGCCTCAACAGTTGGCTTGCTGGCGCGAGGAGAAGTGAAATGAAGAGGACCACGACACCAACCACTCGAAGAAGGAGTAACCGCGACTAGGGTTAGGCGAGGGAGATCAGCAACTAGGATCTCGATCAAGAGAGTGATCGAGGAGTAGATGTTGGCGACAATGGGTGGGAGAAGAGGAGAAGAAAGAACTCGCGTGAAGGGTTGGTGAAGGAGAACACAGGAGAGGAAGAAATCGCCGGGATCGCGTGTGTGTAGCGTCGTGGAGAAAAGAGAGGAATTTTGCGAACAGAAATTTAGGGCAAAAATATATATTAGTATTGGCATTTTTTGCAAAAAGACCCTTCAAATCCTATTAATTCCAACCTCCTCCCTAATTTTTTGGTTTTACTCGTTTAAGCCCTCCTAATTTCCAGTATTTAACAACTAATCCTTCTAAAATTTTCGTCGTAGTGAATCAATGCGAAAGGTCCAATTCTAGATTGTCTTGTGAGATCAACAACTTATCCTAAGCACCTTAGCCACCACCTATGAAATGTACCAAATCTAATTAGATTCAAAATGGATAAAGGATGACATAAACATGTCAAATGTATATACTGTTATGACATAAGGGTGCTATAAGGAGAAAGAAATGGACTATTGAATATAGGTGATTCATGGAGTTCGAAGTTGGACTACATGATCCTCATGATTAGCTAAATAACCGCCAAAGGTTACTAGCATTTCAAATTAGAAGATATGAAGGGTTATTCAAGGTGGCAAAAAAGCTATTCGCTCACCCTCAGCGTTCCCGCCAATCCGTCTCAGGACCAACTCGGAGAAGATAAATCACGGGGCTATTACCCTGGATGTTGTGGCTAGTGCGTGGGGAGGGCGAGCATATTAATTTTGTCAGATTTTGACCCCCAGACCTCATGATGATAATATTTACGTATTAATCATCAGTCCATCCCATGGAGACATATAAAGGCTTATTCAAGATCACTGAGAAGGAGGAAAAGGCTCCCTCCAATCTTCACCTTCCCTTCAACATCAATGTTCATCATGTTTTTCAAGTGTGCACTCTTAAAACCTTTCTGACAAGATAAGGAAGGTCTTGCTAGAGGGCAATCTAAGCATGCTCCAACTAACATGCACATGTACCACAAAGAGGTAAGCAATTACATCCTTGATGACAAAATGATCAACTGGAAGGGACACCTCAAAAGATAAAGTAAGTTGAAAGCCAACTAAAAATTTATGACGGTTCTCCAAATAAATAAATTATAGAATTGTTGAAATTAATGATACCGTTTGGAGTTGGTTCAACTTCTTAATTTTTTTATAAAAAAACTCCATTTAATCCAATTATATTCAATTCAATTTTAACCACTCCTAACCAACTTTTGTGTTTTGATGGATGGCAATATGATTAAATTCCTTATTTTTCTTTCAACTACTATTGCCAACTATAACCCACCAAATCTATGTTAAGTAGGATACTCCAATTAGATAAATTAAGTGTTGATCCTTCTATGAAGAAAGGAAGATTTTTTTTCTTTTGTTTGCTATAAGATATTTTTAGTATGAATTAATCCTCCATCCTTTTGCATAGTATCGACTATTAAAAATATTTTTAATATATAATAAATTCACTAGCAAATGTGTCAATAATTTAGTTAGTGTTTATACAACTATTTTAACATTGATGTGATTATCTCTTTGGCTAATTCATACTATATTCTTTGTTTGACCATAAATAAATTTAAAAGTAATAAATAATTAACAAAATAAAATATCTTTCAATGTACTTTTTTAGCATGATCATTTATAAAAGTTTTGTATCACTAACTATCTACAATATTCAATGTATCTAACAAGAATTCACTCAAAATGAAACTATTAATTTGATTAATTACATTTAGTCTATGAGACTCATGAGAAATGTTTCTTTTTTAAAAAAAACAATTTGGAAATATATGTCACAAGATTTTGACACCATTACTTTTATGACAACATTTATTTGTTGTTACATAGGAAATACTTGATTTTCATTTTAAAAAATACAAAAAGAAACAACATCAATAGTATTTTCCAACAAAAAAACTAAGAAATAAAATCAAAGGAGTGAATTATGAGATATGTTTTTCTTCTTTCATCTAAATAACTTTAAATAACTATCTACAATTTAATGGATTAGTTGATTTCAAAACTAAGTTGGTGGTTGAAATAATGGTAGCTATGAAGGCCCAACCTAAAGCTATTCCCACAAGGACCACCCTCCTCACCTTTAACACCATGAAATACAAATATAAATATAAAGGTAACTCCATCTCATTCTTTCAATGAGACAAGAAATGGAAAAAAAACAAATTAAACCTAATCCACACCTTAATTAAATGCAAGTGTCTCACCACCTTGAAACTAGTTCAGTCTTATTGAATCTATCAATTAGACTGACTCAACCAATTCATTTCACTCAACATATATATTTGGCTCACCCAACTCATTTATTGAGTCGCTTAACTAACCTATAAAGTTGGTGTTCAATTTGCTAAATTGTCTTTTCCATCTAGCCACCTAATCCATTCAACTTAGATCACTTGCTTGACCAATGAATAAGACATATCGAAAATAGACAAACAACTCAAAAGTTAAAAAAAAAATTATGTAAAATCCTAAATGGATAAAAAAAATCACTTACAAATAATACTATTACAAAATTTATTTTAAAAAATTTGCACTTTATTAAACCATTTTTTATTTTTTATTTTGTTAAAATGTTGTTATTATTTTATATATAAAATAGAGTTTCATATATATATATATATATATATATATATATATATATATATATATAATAATAATAATAATAATAATAAAGGTTTATACCACGAGAGCTCCCCCTTTCCCCTCATGCAATCTTGTTGGGATGATCTCGCCTTTGGATCGACTCAATCCCCCTAATCCCATCATACCATCGTAAAATATCTAAAATTTTATAATAAAAATTTAATTACATTGTGTAAACTTTTCAAGCTATCATAATTAAGTCATAAACACTAATAGAGACCTTTTTGATATTCTTGTCCACTTATCTTGACTAATTTCTTCATGATGATTACTTCATTCGATACCTTTAGCTCATTTAGATTTATTGGATGCTTTATTTAAGAATCGAATAGGTAAAAAGTTAATTATTTTATGTAGAGCCAGAAATAATTAATTTTTTATGAATGATAAGGGAATAATATTATTTTTAAAATTAAATATAAAAACATTTTTTAATAAAAACTAAGAATAGAAGGAATATTTTCTTAAACTAACCATTAGCTATTCTTTCCATTTGGATTAAAAATTTTACTTTAATATTTTGTTAGAATCATGTACTAAACTTTTATCTTTAATAGTCTTGCTTTCATATGATATATAAAATATAATAAAATCCAAACCAAAGAGTTGTAAAGTTTCTATGTCTATACGTAAACAATTTATTCTCCTTCTAATTTACCCAACCCTCGTTTTTTTTCCTTCCTATTTCTTCCTATCACTTTACTCCATTAGAAAAATAAATAAATATAACGGCATCCTAAATTTTATAAATCGTCTAAAAGACATCTATTTTTCAAAAAATATCAAAAAGGCACTCATTAGTATATTATCTAAAAAATATCTCTTATTCCAACATTATTATAACAATTAACGAATAGTGGCTATCATAGTTGGTAAGATCGTGATTCTATATATAATTGATTTGGTATCAAAATCGAATCGTGAATTTTAAGATCTTATCATAAATCCTTAAAATTTAATTTAGTATTTGATACGATCATCATCAATGAAAATTAAATTAATTTAATATTTAATTATTTTTAAAAATTAAATTAATAATAATAGTGATAATAATAAGTTGATAATATATATAATAAATAAATAAATAAATTATAATTTTTAAAATTTTAAAATAAATTTATATATATATATATATATATATATATATATATTAATATGATAATTGGATAGAGATTTAAAAACGTCTATTTAAATATTTATTTTAAGTTAGGAATGATTTGAATTAATTAATTATATATTAAAAATAAGTTATAGTTTTTAATTCACTAGCACACACTTGTGTCGATCCTTAATACTGTGTCCATCGGCGATGCACTTGCTTCTTGACCAGCACACTTACCGTCGCCACTCTACCATTGTCGCCACTACCAGCCGCTGGTCCATCTCACGAGTAGTTGGAGAACAGCCTCGGTTGCCCGTTCGAGACTCATGTTGCGAGAAATAAGCAACATATATCCAAGTTCGCCCATCGGCATCGCCTCCTCCACTGTTGCTGCCCTTCAACGATCGATGATAGACAATGCATGTGGTTTCACCAACACAGTCAAAGGAGAATCCTTTGCAAAATAAGATCATGTCGATCCCACCAATGTTATATGATTCCAACGATACTATTTCGATTCTACTACAAAACTAATTCTCAATTGATCCGGATCAATTTCCTACTCCAGATCATAGGTCGTATGATTCTACGATACAATCCGAATCACAATTTCGGAGTACGATCCTACTACGAATACATTTTTCTAGTAATCAAGAATTTCTAAAGCAATAAACATGCTTAAAAAAATAATCGAACAATTTAAAGCAGATTTAGGAACCTAATAAAGATTTCTACCTACTAGGTTTATCAAAAATTTAGGTGGAATATAATTTTTGAGCACTTACAATTTGACCCCTATGATTTTGTAAATACCAATTAAGTCCTGTAGTATATTTAAAATTTATTTTAGGAGTAGAAACATTTAAGCATGCTAAGTTTTATTTTTCTAACATTTTTATTTGTTCTTTTAAATTTGCATTTTAAAATTTTAAATTATCATACAACTCTAAAGGATATAGCTAATTTCCTTTTTAATTATACATATTTATTCTTATAATTTACATAAATATTTGGTCATGGATCTAATACCCGAATAAAACTTATCTGGACGAAATTTGCATACCTCACTTATCATTTCGTCGTGTTCGAAACTGGATGCTCCCGCTTTATTGCTGCTTCCTTCTGATGTATCTCCCTCTTCATCGATGCTTATCTCGAATGAGCTTCGGTTGTCTTCCTCTTCTTGGTGATTTGTCATTAGTGCAAGTCCGCATAGGCCTCGATCTCGGACTTTAATGACGAATCGTTCCACTTAGCTTTTAGGTTTTTATACTTCAATCGTCTTGGTCCTTTTTTGTTTTCCTTGTTTAGTTTTGGATAGTTATCCTTAATATGTTATTCTTCTTGGCAGTTGTAGCATTTAACTTTTTTTTCCTAAGAGTATTCTTCTTAACCTGTGACTTTTTGAATTTAGTAGTTTTAAATAATTTGTTGAACTTTTTTACCATGTACGCCTTTCCATCTTCGTCAAGGGAAGTGTCTAAATCTGGTTCGTTTATCTTGGCTTTCAGTGCTAGGTTTTGATCCTTTTCCTTTTTGACCCTGCTCATCTAGATTCGTGAAATTCAAAAGTAGAAAATAAATTCTCTAAAGTACTTTCATCGAGATCCTTGGAGATGTAATAGGAGTCGACCATCGACATCCATTCTAGTATTCTCGGAAACGCGTTTAGAGCATACCTTACGAATCTTGGTTTCTTAATGTTTCTTCGAGATTCGTGAGTTTGGTAATCAGCTCCTTGATCTTTGTGTGTAGTTCAATCACCGTTTCTTCTCGTACCATCATTCTATCTCGCTACGTGTCTTCCATTTGACTTCTTATGCTCTTAAACTCTTACACACTTAGTCACAAGCATCAAATCACATAGGACCTAACTTGACTCAGTTGACCATATCGAAATCATCCCGGGATACTTACAACCTCAACTTATAACCATTTCGGATTCTGTGGATTTATAAGGTTTTAAGGAGTTCAATAGTGTCGTCTATTGCTTATTTCGTCTTCTCTACAAGTATTAAAATATTATCGAAAGAATCAACCCAACGTGTTGTTAGTAGGAGCCCTAGAGTCAATTATGTGATGATTGACTAGGGACTTTTTGTATCATATTCTATCATTAATAAAGACATGTTTGGTTATTATACTTACTGTATTTTTGTGTCAAATAACTAAGTATAATAATGTCCTTGTGTAGTAGATTCTTATCTACATTATATCGATTGGTTGAATCGATAGTGAGATAATGTAGAGAACACTACACTAAATTATTCCTAGTCAAACATTAATATTCAGGGACAATATTAATGCATGGAGACTAGCATGTAGGTCAATTGATGACTTGAGCTCATAAGTCATGGATATGTGATATCAAGTTGACACATGGGTATACATTAGAGAATGTGTACTGAATTGACCCGCCATGAGAAAGTTTCATAGATTGTCATATGAGTGTCATAAACTTTCTCATGTGACTATTGGTATGAATAGTCCTTAGACCTGAAGTCACTACGGTTCCCTACATAAGGAGTTATGTACTTTGGTATCGTCAAATGTCACCCGTAATAGGATGGACTATAAAGGCGATCACTGAGTATATAATGAATTATGCAGAGGTATGTGAGTGATGTAGATGAGATCTATCCTTCCCATATGACGGAAGTGATATCTGTAGGCCCCTTGATCGAGTAGGACTGCTAAAACACATGACCATGCTCAAATGGGTCAATATGAGATATTGAGCTCATTTGTTTGAGTGAGTCTACTTGGGGATCAAGAAACAACAAGATTGATCGAGGATAACACGGTCTATGCCTCATTGGTCAATCTAGATATCAAGGATAGAAGGACAAGGTCATACATTATCATAGTCACGGAGGTTTAGTCAGATCTCGACTTTTCTTATTACTTGGGTAGCAATGATGCATTGCTAGATGCTGCTCATTGCTTATGTGTCTAAAGTGTTTAGGCGCATTGCCAACGTCGCGAGAACCTATTGGGTCACACACTAAGGACATGATGCTTCGGGAAGTCAAATCGGGAGCCCGAGTTTGGAACTCGGGAGATCAGATCGGGAGCTCGAGTTAGGAACTCGGGAGACTAGTTCGGGAGCTCGGGACAGGAGCTCGGGAGACTCCGGTCGGGAGACTGGGTCAGGAGCTCAGGGACTTGGTCGAGAGCTCGAGTTGGGAACTCAGGAGACTAGGTCGGGAGCTCGGCAGATTGGGTCGGGGGCTCGGCAGACTGGGCCGGGAGCTCGACAGACTGGGTCGGGAGCTCGACACTCGGCAGACTGGGTCGGGAGCTCGGCGACTTGCTCAACAGACTTGGTCGGGAGACCTGGTCGAAACCCCGAGAGGCCCGGTTGAAATTGCAGAGGAAATTCATTAAAGTGTTTAATGAAGGAAAGAGAAAAGTCTCTCTTCATTGGATGAAGAGAAAGTAAAGAGTCACATGAAAAGATGTGCTCTTTATTGACATTAATGAAGGGAAGTCAAAGAGACAAAAGACTCTTCATATTCATGGGATGAGTATAAAAGAGAGTCTAGTCATTTTGAATGACAAGTGTGAGTGTTTCTCTTCTTCCCTTCCTCTCTTCTTCCTCTTCTTCTCCTTGGCCGCAACCCTTGTTAGTTTCTTGGTGGTCTTGTGAACTACCTCAAGTTGCTAGCACAACTAAGGTAGTTCTTCCCGAAGTTGAGAGATCGTGTCCGTGTGGATACGAATAGAGGCACGGGCACTTGAACGTGCGAGAAATCCGACGCATCTCGGACGAGCGGGGTAAGCGAAGGGCACGCTCCAAAGGTATACACTTTAGATAGATCTATTAGATAGATGAACTTTGTACGAGTTTTTCTTTCGTATGGATCGCTCGAGAGATCTTGTTTCCGCTGCGTTTTGTATTTTGGTGCCGGGAGATCGCAACACGTGTGTCTAATATGCACCTCTATAAGGCCCAACGTGGTGTGAGCTTGATATGGTTCATATCAGGCTCACGGTTCATATCAAGTCTAAGACTTAGCTAAACCTTAAATGTTGTGGGGCCCACGTTATACATGATAAAAAGAGAATAGAAGAGAAGAAAGAGAAGAGCGAAAAAAATAATAAAGGAAAAAGAAAGGAAAAGTTGGTCTTGTCAAGAGGGATAGAACGAGAAAAATATATAATTGAATGTGTTCTCTAGTAAATATGAAAGTAATATGTCTTTTGATCAATTTGAAAATCTACGCGCATCCTTGGATAAAAAGTCAAATTTTAAATCATAAATTTTAAATTCTGAATAATATTATATCAAAATATATTTTATCAACTTAATCAATATTGTTTAAACTTCATCAAAATTACTTTAAATTAATCAAAATCAAAGCCATTTTTTAACAATGATAGAAACTTAATAAATAATTACTATAATACTATAATATTACATTAGATGTTACAAATTGTAATATCTATCAGGTAGCACCCTATAAGTTGTAATTATTATTCGGTAGTTATTATAATAATATTGAAACAAGGATTATTTTTGAGATAAAAACATTGAGGGTATTTTTGATATTTTTTTTAAGAAAAGCATCAAACGTTTATTTTAAATTGTCACGTCCTGCCAAAATAAAAAAATAAAAAATCATGAAGAGGCATTAGCGCATAAAAAAATAGCCAAAATTTACGATTTGATATATATAAATAATTAATTAATCTTTGTCTAATTCGACGATAGCAAACATTTTCCAAATCACAGAAGAAAAAAATAACAGATTAACAATACTAAATATTTGTTTGAAGCTTTGCTTCTGCAGTATTATTTACGTAAGCAAAGGCCGCGTGCCGCCATGCGACGATTGCTTTGTGCTGGCCGATGGAGCATCACTTTTTTTCCTTTTCTGCGTCTCTCTCCATCGTGTCGACTGCATGACACGTCTAAAGTGTTAATTTTTATCCGGAAAGATGCAAAGTCTGAGTCGCTGAGATATCGCCATGAAAAAGATAGCATACCAGTTCTTGCCTCCAACAAGCTATCCTCCGGTAATTACTACTTCCACTGGCAAGTATTAGAAGAAAAAAGTCAATTTGTTTTGGTTGTTTGCATTACCAATCCTTCTTTGTCCCCTCTAAGGCGTTGCTTGCTCTATATTGATTCAGTTGAGTTCAGATTCAAGCTTCTTGAGGTCACTGCATTGGTTTGGTTTAGTTTAATTCAAGCAGGAAAAAAGGGCAAGTTCGGCTCAGCGCAGAGATTAGGGAAAGTTCTTATTCCTTTCTTCGACATGGTGACTGAACTGGCCAGTTCACATTCAACAAGTTGAGCCTCTCCGAACAGAGAAAGGGATCTACAAATTGGGAGTTATGTACTTTCTTCTCCTCCCGGGCTTTTCATTGTAATCGCCCTTCTTCCTTTTATATTTCCTTCTTCCCTTGAGGTATGCCTTTTCTGATGATCCTAGCAATGGTGTTGACGTATTTGATGCATTTCTTCTTCTAATTTTGTTGTACTCAAATCATTCCATGGAAGAACAATGAAAGGCATGCTTGTGATTTCACTTCAGAAACCACATGTTATATCGTCATCCACTAAAATTTTGGGATGTAGTGATTTTTTTATTTGAACGATATAAATGTCAATGATCTTTTGAAGTTGTCCATTTTAGCTCATCAGCACTTCTAGATATAGCTTTCTGCTTCTTGACCCATCTTTATCTTCCATGGCCTGCAAATAGCTGGCCTTAAAGCCAAGAGTTACTTCTCTATGCCACTTATTTTAAACAAACAAGTCAATTAGCCTGAGTCTTTTTTTCCCTCTGGAATTCATGAGGTCGAAGTAGTGGCAACCTGTGGATCGATCATCTTGTAGACAAATAGGAAATCGGTCTTCCATCTCCAGATGAAAGATACATTGTTATTTTCTTTGGTTGTCAAAACCACAATTTCTGCTAATTATTCAGATTTCTATCATTACTTTTGCGGCTCTAACAAAATGATACTTTGTATTAATTCAACCTCTTAGAAACCTGTAAAGTACTATTAACCAACTAGGAAAAGTGAATTCAATGGAAGGTTTGTTGTCATCAGCCTTTATTCCCTTTCCCTTGTCCTGAAAATTTTAAATATTTTGAAAGATTGTTTTGGTCCATAATCCTTGTCATCTCTAGTGACAGGATGAAAACCAAAGTGGAACAAAGAGGAGAACCGTAAGATCAACATCGTTACTACTCATAGTAACTTATAAGTGATTTTCAATATATAAAAAAGTAAGAAGCATAAATAGTGGTCGGCATAATTGGTTGTAAAGATTTCGTGGAAGAAATTTTCTCTCTAATGAAGATGAATATGTATCTTAAGCTTGGAAGGGACATATATAGTAGTTCACTTCACCTAACACTAACATAAAGTGAAACTGAACACCAAACTGACAACCACCACATGATCTATCAGCTTCTAGCATAAATGGTTTCAAAGCAAATATGCTAATTTAGAGGTACTGCATTTAACCTTTTATTTCTCATCTGCCTCTTTTGTTATGTCAATTGATTCAATTATTTTCCTATTGACCTAACATGAGAATTTACTGTTAAGAAGATTCCTCAGGGAAATGTATTTTATGTTACTTTACAGAATTCTTCTTTTTTTTTCTCTCCTTCTTTGGAAGATCTGTTCAATTGCATTGTGTCTAGTTTTTTCTTCAGACCCTTCTCACTTGACTCCTTTCATCTCTGGGATCTAGACTGAGAAAATTTGGGTTACGTTATGGCAAAAAAGTCAAAGAGACAACCAGCGCAACCTCAAAGGGACAATGTTGGATGTCGGTGGGGTTTGATGAGCTTGTTTGATTTCCGCCGAGGCCAACCAACTCAGAAATTACTTTCAGACAAGAGGCATGGAAGCAGTAGGCGTACTGGTAATTTTTTTTAGTTGTTAGCACAACTTAGATTTTATACTGTAAAAAACATGTATTTTTAAGTTGATATAAATCATATAATTCTCGTTGTGCATAAAACTTGTCCTTGCAAATATCTTCTTTAAATTTCATTCAAGACAGTGTATTAGGCCTGAAATTTAACAATTTTTTAATGGCTTTCATTCTTCACAGTAGTGACCTAAATTTGGTCAGGGATACTCAATCTTTAAGTATTCATTCATATTTATCTATTTGTTGTTGCCATAGAATCATTTGTTCAATTTTGTTTGTGTTGACGCTTCATACACGATTTAAATAGAAACTTATAGCTGTTGTATCTCATGCAGGTACTGGATACTCTAAAACTAAGCTTATTTCACTCGGAAATTTAAGTGAAATTGGCACTGTGAGTTTCGAAGTTTTTTGTTATCCTAAAGTTAGGACATCACTTTTAAAATAATAAGCATGGTTAGCTCTAATGTCAGTTGTGTATTGTTCATATGATTTGATGCATTTGATAATTACACAATTTTAATTGCCTCTTGTATTAAGTTTTTTAAACAGAAAAACTCACAATCTTAATGATACATCGATGCTTATCGGATAGTCTGGCATAGTAGATTTGGCATAAACATTTGTATAACATACTTCATCCTTTTCAATTTTGATGCTTACCATTGCAACCGAGCCAATTTTTGTAGGTTATAAATTCAGAAACCTTTTGAAATTATATGAGCAACTCTACAGGATTGTATTACTACTTACCAGAGGAGATTGTCTTATATATTCATATCATATAAAAGGAATTCACATAAACTTGCCAAAAATAAAATCATTTGTGTACTAGATGCATTTTAGTGGATTTTGTGAAGAAAGATAAAGATGTCAAACTCAGAGAAAATGAGGGTAGAAACTCTGATTTCTCCTCTAGAGAATCCTCCTTTAAATAGTATGACACAATCTAATTTCTAGCTTTGAAGTTTGCTAAAAAAGCTATATATTCTAACCTATAGCTAGGCTAACTAATTAAGAATATAATTACATAATTACAACTATACAATCATGCAAATCTACGTCATTAATGCCAAATCATCAGCTTATAAATTTGTGTAATTAATGTCAAATAATCTGCTTATCAACTCTATTGACAGCAAATCTACGCCATTAATGCCAAATCATCAGCCTACAAATTTGTGCAATTAATGTCAAATAGTCTGCCTATCAATTCTATTGACATCCCCCCTCAAATTGATGCTGATGAATCTACAAGCATCAATTTGCTAACAAGAAAATTATGTCGCTGACGTGTCAAGGATTTGGTTAGGATGTCAGCTAGTTGAACAGATGTTGAAACATGAGGGAGATTGATAATTCTGCGGTTATAAGATTCTTTGATGGAATGGCAGTCGACCTATATTTGCTTCGTTCTTTCATGGTATACAGGATTTGTTACAATCTGTATAACATTTGTATTATCAGCCTGCAATGGAGTTGGTTGTGTTTGTGAATAACCAAGTTTTGAAAGAAGACCCCGTAACCAAATAATCTCAGAGCATGATGCAGACATCGATCGATATTCTGCTTCAGTGGAGGATTTAGAGGTCGACTCTTGTTTCTTGTATTTCCAAGAGATAGGGGCATCTCCTAAAAAACATACACCAGCCAATAGTAGACTTCCGTGTGTCCAGACATCCAACTCAATCAACATCATTATATGCTTGAAGTTGTACTGTCGCATCTGTAGGAAAGAAATAACCACGCCTGGGAGTGACCAGTAAATATTTAATGATTCGTTGTACTGCTGAAAGATACAAGTGTCTAGGATTTTGCATGAAGCTGCTGACTGTGTGGACAACAAAAGAGATATCAGGTCGTGTGATGGTCAGATAGATAAGACTTTCAACTACTTTCCTGTATAAGGTTGGATCTTGTAGGAGTTCACCTTCATCTTGCCTCAACTTTATAATAACTTCCATGGGAGTATCTATTGAAGTTGCATTGGTGAGACCAGATAGCTAAATTAGATCCTGAATATATTTGTGCTAAGTGACAAAGATACCTTTTTGTCGGAAATATACTTCTAATCCCAAGAAATAAGTAAGTTGTTCAAGATCTTTCATGTGAAAAGTTTTATGCAACAATTGTTTGATTGTTGTGATAGCCGCTTGATCCGAGCCTATGATGACAATGTTGTCCACGTAAATAAGAAGTATCACAATTTCTTGTGAGGTCCTTTGTAGAAAGGGAGATGGATCATAGCTGCTTTAGATGAAGGAAAAACCAAGTAGTGTTGTTCTAAATTTTTCAAATCACACTCCGGTGTCTGTTTTAATCCATACAAAGAACATTTTAGTTTGCAAACAATATTGGATAATGGTGAGGGCATGCCAGTAGGAAGTTTGATGTAAACTTCTTCTTTGAGATCCCCATGAAGGAAGGCATTTTTGACATTGAGCCGGTGAATTTGCCAAGATTCAGATGCTGCAATGGCAAGAATAGTTCTCGCAGTAGTCATTTTGGCCACAGGTGCAAATGTCTCTTCATAGTCTACGCTAAACTCTTATTTATTTCCAAGAACAACCAATCTAGCCTCGTACCGATCTATTGATCCATATGAACGCAACTTTAAAGTGAATACAAATTTACTGTCAAGAGGTTTAACAGATGGAGGACATGGAACAATGTGGGAATGTCTGATTTTCCTCTAGTGCCAAAAGTTCAGTTTCTATAACATCCTGCCAACATTTATACGCTATAGCCTGTTTATATGAAGAAGGAATAGGAACATATGCTAAAGTTGTTGTCAAAGATAAAGGTTCAGAAAAACTATACGTTTCCGATGGTTTACGAACGCGAGTACTACGACGTAAAGAGGCTGGTTCTGGTTGAAGAGCTGGATCAACAGTCAGAGAATGATCGGGAGGGGCCTCGAAGGAAGTAAAGGCTGTATTGGTGGAATAAGTGGACGTCTCTGGTAGGCCAATAAAGGTGGAGGGGCTTGTTCTCCTGCAGAATTGTTAGGAAACAATGGCAAAACATATTTGGATGTAGAAGAGCTAATGTCTTGGTTAGTAGCAAAAAACATATGTTATCTTCTTGGAAGATGACATTTCTAGAAACACGAATCCTATGTAAATGAGGATCATAACATAGAAAACCTTTTTGATGGGTTGAGTAACCAAGAAAAACACATTGAACAGATTAACCTATGAGTTTGGTGCGTTCCTGTGGTTGAAGATGAACATAACAGACATAACCAAAGGTGCGAAGAGTGGAATAATTGGATGACTTACCAAATAACCTTAAGAAAAGAGAATCATTGTTTAAGGCTTGAGATGACAGTTGATTAATAAGGTGGACAGCAGTTGAGAGAGCTTCACACCATAACCGGGAGGGTACAAAGGAGTCCAACATTATGGTACGGACAACATCAAGAAGATGGCGATTTTTCCTTTCTGCTATCCCGTTTTGTTGGGGTGTAGAAGGACATGACCTTTAAGATAATAGATCATTTTCCTGCAAGAACTCTTCCAATGAGTGAGATGTGTACCCTCTTACCCCCATTGTTAGAGCGTAGAACTTTAATGTTTGATGAGAATTGAGCTTGAACATAGGCATGGAAGAATTTGAATGTAGAGAATGCTTCAGCTTTAGAGCGCAAAAAATAGACCCATGTGAAACAACTATAGACGTCAATAAACGTGATAAAGTATTTGTAATGTTCATAAGATACAACAGGTGCTATTCCCCATAGATCACTATGAATTATGTCAAAAGATTGATTTAGATTTGATTGATGAACTGGAAACGGTAGAATTTTACTTTTATCAAGTTTATAAGAATTGCAATCAAATCAAACATCACGAAGAGATGACGAATTGTTATTGCCAAGAACTCCAGATTTCATCAAGTGATGAAGAACATTGGAATTTGGATAACCAAGACGCTTATGCCATAATTGGAAATTAGCAATTGCAGAATTACAAGAACTAAAAGGCAAAAAAGGATAGGAAGACAACGATGAATAAAGAGGAAAAATACGTTCAATTTTAGGCACCTTCGCGATCTTCTTTCCTGATTTTTGATCCTGCACAAGACAACCAGATTTTGAAAATTCAGCTCTGCAATCATTGTCAACTAACTAACCAATTGAAATAAGGTTATTGGTTAGACTAAACGTTGGTAAGAGATGATGAAATATCACCAATTGCTATGATAGGTAAAGTGTTTCCATCTGCGATATATATTTGCAAATTACCAGAGTAATTTGTAATATTGGTAAGAGCAACAACATTGTTGGTCATATGATTTGATGCCCTGGAGTCGAAATACCAAGGAGAACAGGATAAAGAAGCGATACCTGAAAGACCTAAAGTAGAAAATGTCGAAATGCTCATTTGTTGAACCATTTCAGGTGTCAAAGTTGTCACAAAATAGGCAAATTTGATCCACAGAAACAGGAGTAGTAGAAGGACCAACAGAGGCAGTGAAGACTCTTGCATTTCTCCTCGGTGGTTTGATTGGACATTCTTTAATGATGTGACCATCTTTTTGCAGTAATTGCAAAACTTTTAGGACAATGGGAAGCAAAGTGTTCAAGGCCTTTGCAGCAAAAACATTGGACAGTACTCATGTCTCGCCCTCGTGGTCAGCCTTGTGTGGCATATGCCACAGGAACGGAGGTTGATTTCTGTTGTTCCATGGTTGTTTGTGTGAGGAGACATTGTTCTTCACGAAGAAGTTCATTTAGACATTCATCCAAGGAGGGGACAGTAGCCCTATTCATGAGGTTGGTCCGAATGCCCTCAAAATCATATCTCAATTTCATAAGAAATTGATCTCGTTTTGTGGTGTTATGAACTTTTTGGATTGTAGTTTGCCCGTCAGTTGACAAATTTTTATAGACAATGTTAGCATATTCAGCCTAAAGATTTATGTAATGAGAATAGAATTCAGAAATTGAGAGACTATCCCGTTGAAAATGGCAATTTCATGTTCAAGCTAGAACCTGCGAGCAGTGTTGTTCTGGCTATAAATTTTCTGCAAGTATGACCATATCTTAGCTGCCGTGTTGAAGGGTTTGAGATTGAGGATGATATTAGGCTCGACAGAGCCTATGATCCAGGTCATAACCTGTGCATCTTTAACCTCCCATTTGGCATATGCATCCTTGTGCATAGTTTTGTCAGGGGCAGAATTGGTTCCGTCAATATGACCCCAAAGCTCCTTGCCTTTGATAAAGATCTAGAACTGGAATGCCCAGGTAGCGTAGTTCTTTCCATTAAGATGAACGAATAGGACATCATGCTTTTTAGTAGACATGATTATGAGGAAAAAAAGAATGCAGGAGGAAAAACAAGAAGCTGGAGAAATCGCAAAAAACTAGGATCGACTTGAAAAATGATGGAAAAAATAGGTTTGGATCGAAACTTGCTCTGATAACATGCCAAACTCAGAGAAAATGAGAGTAGAAACTCTGATTTCTCCTTTGGAGAATCCTCCTTTAAATAGTATGATACAATCTAATTTCTAACCTTGAAGTTTGCTAAAAAAGCTATATATTTTAACCTACAGCTAGGCTAACTAATTAAGAATATAATTACATAATTACAGCTATACAATCATGCAAATCTGCGCCATTAATGGCAAATCATCGGCCTATAAATTTGTTCAATTAATGTCAAATAATCTGCCTATCAATTATATTGACAGCAAATTTGCGCTATTAATGTCAAATCATCAGCCTACAAATCTATGCAATTAATGCCAAGTAATCTGTCTATCAATTCTATTGACAAAAGAGATATGAATGTTGTATATTTTGTATTTTTTTTAACAACCGAAGGCTACAAGAATAGGCAAAACAACTCAAACAACATAATATGGTCGACAAATTTAGGACAAAGTCTGCAACATAAATACATTCGATTGCCTAGGAGGTTTTTATACTCTTACCATAGTTGCAACAACTGGTGTATTTCAAATGTTTTAGGTGCAATATTTATATGTAAATCAATGAATACTATTCTGAAGATAAATGACTTTGATGCAACCTCAGCCAAAATGTGATTTCTGCTATGAGTATTTATTAAAAGAACCTCTACAATGTGATTATGTAAATGTTGCTTCTGGACAAACTTTCATTGATGTTTTATTTTCTTCAGCTTGTTGATGAAATTAGAGAAGATCAGGCAAGTTTGGGTTCGACTAGTGTTAAAACATTAATAGAAGAAGAGACGCCTCAACTTCTCATAAAGAACATTTTGAGGGATGAAACTCAGAGAGTAACATCTAGCTTGCAAACTGATGTGCCTTCTAGCTGCAACAATAAGCCGAGAAGCCTAAAATCAAAATTAATTTCTGATAATCCAGGAAACAATTTGACTGCTTCTAGCAGCTTGGCTGGGATTCATTTGGGAAGTGTAGATCTAACAGAGATATCTGCTCGTAACTTTGACATTCCTTCATTTCTGTTAGAGTTATACAGTTATACATGCCAACAAGCCAGTGGTGAATCTAACCGTAAGTTTGATTTTCTTCCTTCCTTGGAAAGTATCTGTCTAAGGAGTCATTACCATCTTGGTGAACTTGACGATAGTATTGATGAAAAAATCTCTTTATTTCCACATACCATTGCTGATTTTGCTCAGATTATTGTTGGTCAGAAGTCAATTGTTGAAGGACTAAGCCATGGACAATTGGCTGTCCAGCGAAAAAAGTTAGTGGATCAATTAGATGCTACAAATTCAGACAAGGAGCTATTTATGAAGCTCCTCCAAGGTCCGGATTCATCTTTGCTTAAATATATTCAAAGTCTTTATGATGTTCAGGTTAGGAAAACATCCAAACTAGGATCAGAAAGATACTCAGAGAACGTCACTCTGTTAGTGGAGGAGAATGATAATTCAGGGAAGTGCAATGAATCTGACATTAATCAATTACTTCAAAAACAAAAAAGATACAATTTTTTCTGGAGAAAGGACAAGTTAAAGGGGACAAAGAAAACCAAAGAGAACCCAAGTTCCAAAGCTTTGAACAGAATTGTTGTTCTGAGACCAAACCGAAGAACAGCTAATTCTTCTGCCATTATTAGTCAAAATTCTTCTCTGCAGTCTCATGATATGCTTAAGCATGATGAAAATGGTGAAAGAATTGGATCCAATTTTTCCATGAAAGAAATTAAGAGGAGAATCCGGCAAATAATCAGTGAGAATAGAAAAGCACGACATGTTATTTCCAGGGATGGTATTCTACACAGAATTCCAGTTACATCCAGTGACTATGGTGATTCTTCTGGACTGATAAATGGTGGAAGTGCAGCAGAAAGCTCAGTAAGCCATTATCGTGTTGTTAAAAAACTTCATGAATCATTTGACCTTGACAGTAAAAGTAAGAAAATTGTTTCAGCAGAAGATTTCAAATCTGATGGCAATAGTCATATTTCTCGCTTCACAGCAATATCTGAATCCTTGATATATGAGGAAGCCAAGAAGCATCTTGCTGAGATGCTAGAGACAAGAGTTGATAGTATTCTGAGAATCCAAGCTTCAAAACCTTTGGATACACTACTTTCTCTTTTAGATTTCAGTGAGTTATCATCTGCACCCAGTCCACACAGAGATGAATTTTTCATGCCATCTAAAGAGACACGAAATCCCTCATTACAACAGTTAGATCAAGGAGGTGAGACCAATACATTTAGAATTAAAATTGCATGAAGTTCCAATTTATGCATGCATTCCAGGTAATGAAATTTAAATTATGGTTTTGACTACAGAACTGGTTGAAAGCAGTTCACAGGCATTAACATCTATCAGTACAGACTTGAACATGGGAGGTAGCTTTTATAAGCAAAGATCCTTGTAATTTATTATAATCATACTATTAACTCTATCCAAACTTTTATCAGGAAATACAGAGATCATAGAATTATTTGATACTAAAAGCATTGTGGAGTTTAACGAGTTGACCGTACCATTAAAGTCAAGTGGAAATGGACTAATCAATGAAACATGCGAAGAGGAATCTATTACATCACCATGCTCGGTAACTTAATGTCAATTTACTTTCTTTTTTAGTTTTAGGGTTGTTTTTCTTGTTGTTAAGAGAACATCACTGGTTGTTCTGGTAGGATTCAGTTCAAGAAAAATCACCGACAGTGGTGCATGCCAAGCTTCGACCAAGTAACTTAATTCGTGAAAACTTAATGGCTCTTGAAAGCATCAATGAAAAGCAAGAGCAACCAAGCCCAGTATCTGTTCTAGAAACATTCATATCAGATGATATTAATAGTCCTGACTCTGCTGAAATTGAAAAATGTATGATATGGAAAAATAGAATAGCAACAGTTTTTCGATTCATTACAATCTGTTTTGGTTTCTCATTCAGCTGAATTTGTATCCCTTTTGCAGATTATAATCAAGTGGTACATCAACAAGCTGCTCACGAAGAAGGAAACAACGTCATGAGAATTCTAGAATCATCAGATTTAAATGACAATGTAAGAGACGATCTCCAAGATTATCAAGATAGGTTTGACTATGTTAAGGCAGTCTTGGAAGCTTCTGACCTTACCAATGAATTCCCAAGGAAATGGGATATGGAGGACCAGTTAATCAAACCATCTTTGTTCTATGAAATAGGAATCTTTTATTGCTTCCTGAAAGATGATCCTAAACTTCTCTTTGACTGCATCAATGAAGTCCTTTTAGAGATACATGAAAGGTTCTTGAAATGTTCCCCATGGCTGTTTTTCATCAAGCAAAACATCCTACCAATCCCTCTAGGCGAAAGCTTAGTACATGAAGTTAGTAAGGGTCTTGAGTGGCATCTTCAACTACATTTGCCCAACACATTAGATCAAATAGTGAAAAAGGACTTGGAGGGTCGATGTTGGATGGACCTCCGGTTTGAAGCTGAGAATATCACTGAGAAGATCTGTGATGCCATCTTAGGTGATGTAGTAAAACAAATTGTTTGCGACTCTTGGTGTTAAAACCCCAAAACTTTGGAAATCATCATTTCCAAGTTCACCAGCTAATACAGGACTGAACACTGACATGGAAAGGTTGAAGACTCCTAGTTTACACAGCTAATCTTAATTTTCGCCAATCATTTTTTGCTATTGGAAAGTGTTATGATTTATGAAGCTTGAATGGACTTGGTGCATATAATGTTAGTTTGATATATTGTATTGAAGACAATAATCTGAAAGAATGTGTACATGACGTTGGCACTGTAGATATTCCTGGTTTGAAGTGTTTTCAGGTCTTTTTTGAGAAGTTCATTTTTGCATATCATCAGTCATGTGCATTTGCTGTTAATTTTTGCAAGGAAGTGGTTTCAACAAATGAGAGATAGGAAGGATTGGTTAAAAGCAACCCTAAGTTACAATGACTCAGTCGGGCTCTATTGGATTCAATGTTGATTTAGCTAAAAATCCATAAAATCAAGTAATATCTCAAGTCTGGTTCGAACATGGTGTGACTTCAAGACGAACTCCTCCAAGTAAGTCGTCATCATTGGCTTAGCTCCAAATGGAATCCAAATTAGGCTCAAACAACTCTTAACAAAATTCCTAAACCAAAGTTCTGCCTAAATTCACATCTTTGATTTATCTTAATTTTTGTTAATTATCCTAAGAATCTTTCTAGCATAGCATAAAGTTGCTAGCATCTATGCCAGTGAGGGAATAACAGTCGGATGATGCTACGAATCGAAGGTGGCGAGTGGTCATAACTCGTGATGTCATTAACAAGTAGCAAAAGGTGAATCACTCATTCCAATGCTCCAGCTAATCCGTCTCATGACCAATATGAAAAAAATAAATCATAATAACTGAAGAGGTAGATAAATGTGAAGGTGACTTATAATACAGGGTATTGAGATTTATGTCCCTGTCAACTTTGCGATTTGACCTCTCGATCTTAAATGGTAAATCATCATCTAACTACCATCTCAATTGAACCGGTGCAAGCATTATGTCATTAACAACACACTAAGGAACAAGGAGAGTGAGAGGAGGGTGGTTAGTTTTGGTCACCCTAGCACAACTAATTCTTTTTACTATTGTCTCTCATCTATCTTAGATTTTACCCTATGAGTTAGAGATTCATATTCTTAACTAATTATTGAATTAGATCATTTGACTAGATAGAAATTAATTAGGTTTCTTTCCAATTAATTTCAACTAATTTAATTTAGAAAATTCTAAAAGGTTTTAAACTTTTTAAATAATTTTACAATTTTTATAAAGTTATTTCAAAATTATATTTCACATTAAATTATTTATAAAATAATTAATTTCAGCCATAAACAATTTAAATTGAAATTTATAATTGCGGTTGATTAATTTTTAATTTAATCCTTGTAAATTTATCATTAATTTTATAATTTTATATCTTAATTTAATTGACCAATAACTCTTAATTTATCTTAATTAAAGTCTTAATTAGTAAACGTAACAAAATTTAAGTTATCTATAAGAAAAGATCTAATTTGAGAATCATTTTTAATTGGCAAATATATATATATATATATATATATATATATATATATATATATATATATATATATATATATATAAATTTTATGTAGTAGTTAGTGGCGCCCCTGGCGCTATGGTCCAGCGGAAGGGCAACTAGTTATCTCTCAAGTATCTGCGATTTGATTCCCTGTTATGACGAATTTTGCAGAATTTTTTTTCTCTAAATGGGGTGTGCAACCGTGGGAAGTTAGACTTCTAGACTGCTCACCCATAAGCTCGAGGTCAGTCCGGGGGATGAAGAAGCTGTGTGGCGTGACACATTGGATCGAAGCGACCCGGGCCTCGGGACCCTCCTTTTTTGGGGGACGTGCCTGGGAGGGTCAGCTAGAAGACTCCCCGGGATCACCCCGAGGCGTCGGGCCCCGAGAGCACCTTGGGATTTGCAGCGCTCGCGCTCACCCGGGCCAAAAGACCCCGAGATCACCTCGGGAGGTGGAACCCCAGTGACAACTGACCTCAAGTACCGACCCCCTCTTTGTTTACAGATAAGCATTCTCGTTATAAGGAGTCATCACGACCCTTAAATATCGCAATGGGTCGAATATCGCAACAGGTTGAAGTGTAATAACGGCGCAGACCATTTCAAAAGTTATCCCGTAACCGCCGAAAGTGGGGGGCAACGTGGCTCCAATCGCGGAGACGTGGCACAGATCGAGGGAGCATGCCTAGTCTACCTCCATC
The DNA here is from genome assembly GCA_024364735.1 of Boesenbergia rotunda. Lineage (NCBI taxonomy): Eukaryota > Viridiplantae > Streptophyta > Magnoliopsida > Zingiberales > Zingiberaceae > Boesenbergia > Boesenbergia rotunda. Next base: position 118,006 of record JAGFNQ010009795.1, on the reverse strand, counting down.
GGTATAAAAGGTAGCTCAGCCCCTCCGGTAAGGGGGTTACGCATTATCCTTACTTAGTACTTTTCTCCTTCCTAGTTGCCTTTATTCTCCATCAATATCCTGACTTGAGTGTCGGAGTGGACTCCGCCGGACAACTTCCGGTGTGTCCCCTAACTCTCGTGTTAATCTCACAGGGCAAAGAGTTCCTCCCATCCACAGGGACTTCGACATGGGCAAAACCTCAGTGACTGACCGTCGACGACGATTCCTTTCGGAACAAATTTGGCGCCGCCTGTGGGAAACTAGAAAAGTACCTAAAGGAGCACCGATGACAGGACCGGAGGGACAAGCCAGAGAGGAACTCGATCGCCTAGTAGCCAACGCCATTAAAGAGGCGCTAGAACAACACCAAGTCGAGCAGGCTGCCTCGCAACAAGGGGATCCGGCGAGGGAGGAGATCCCCAGAGTCTCCGTCTCGCATACACGGAGATCTGTCATCCCGGTCGGGCGACGGGACGGAGTAGCCCTAGGCCCCCAAAGAGAGTCTCCCGGAGACATTGAGAAGGCCCACTCGGTGGTCTCCAGCGCCCAAAGGCACGGAGAGGGACAAGGGAAGAGGGATGAACCCAAGACCTCCCATAAGGTTCCCTCTACACCTTTCTCGTCCGAGATTGTCAAGGACCCCATGCCAAAGCAGTTTCGCGGGCCGGGGATCCCCGATTATGATGGGAAGACGGATCCAGAAGATCACGTCTACAAATTCGAGAATGCTGCACTCCTGCACCAGTATACTGACGGGGTGAAGTGTCGGGTGTTCTTAAACACCCTGTCCGGAGCAGCTCAGCGGTGATTCCAGAGGCTGCCACAAGGTTTCATCAACTCCTTCGCGGAGTTCCAGACAGACCTTCCTTCACCATTTCGCAAGCAGCCGTCGCTACCAGAAGACGCCACTTAATCTATTCGCCCTCAAACAGAATCCTAAGGAACCACTCAAGGAGTATATCTAGAGGTTCAACCGGGTGGCGCAAGATGTGCCCAGCGCAACATCAGAGATATTCGTCAGTACCTGCACCCAAGGGCTTGCTAAAGGGGACTTCTTCCGATCCTTGGTAAAGTAGCCCCCCGCCAGTTTCGATGATTTGTTGAGGTATTCCGTCAAGAATGTCAATGTGGAAGAAGTACAGTATGCCCGTCGCAAAGATCCAGTCGAAGCCCCCCTCCAGCGGCTCCCAAATCAGACAGGAGGGAGCCTCCGGCCCCAGCTCGGGGAAAAGACCTTCACCCTGGGAAGGACCAGTGGGCTGGTAGGCGCCGGCTAGTTGAGACGGTAGACACCGAGCAGCCGGAACCATCACTAAGGTACTGTAGTTACCATGGTAGCTCGACACATTCCACTGAGGAGTGCCACGCCTTGAAGAAGAAGTTCGGCGAGGAGGCAGACACCAAACCTCAAAGAAAGTGGAATAAGTCAGGGTATCACAGGAGGTCGCCAAGATGAAGCTTTTCTCCTCGGCGACAGCATGCCGGGGAAAATGAGGCCCGACATCGGTCTCGATCATGATCGCGAGGTAGGAGTCAGGTGCCCGCACCCCGAAGATCTCTTTCCTCAGAAAGAGACCCTCAGAAGGGTAAGGCCCCCATGCGTGGTCCGCCCTTGGGCCATGTGGAAGTCATCTCCGGAGGACCTACTGGAAAGGACTCCAACCGGGCAAGAAAGTCTTATACCCGACGATTGGAAAACTACTCCATTGGGACGAGCCGAAGCCGCCCTACAATATCTTTTGGGTCGTCTGACCTTGAAGAAGTGGAAGCTCCCCATGAGGATGCCTTGGTGATCGTAGCTCGCATTGCCAACTATAAGGTGAAGCGCATCTTCGTGGATACGAGGAGTTCCATGAACATCCTGTACAAGGCGGCTTGGGAACATATGCAGATAGATAAGGATGAACTGCTCTCGGTCTCGACCCCACTATTTGGTTTCACAGGGTATTGAGTATAGCCGGTAGGGCAAATCACCTTGTCACTCTTATTGGGCAGCGACAGGCTTGAAAGAACCCGGAGGACTCATTTCTTGATCGTGGATGCGCCCTCCTCCTACAATGCCATCCTGGGCCGCCCCGCGCTCAGCACTTTCCAGGTGGTGGTCTCTGTTTATCACCAGAAGATAAAGCTCCCGGTAGGCGATCGGGTGGTTGAAGTCCGAGGAGACCAGCTGGTGTCTCAGCGGTGCTACAGCGGAGAGGTCAAAACCGAGTCTAGGAAGAACCCGAGGGGCCTGGAAGACTAGCTGTAGGAGAATGACAAAAACTCGGGAGGTCCTGGCCCGACAGCGGTCTTGGACCCTTCTGGTCTCGATAAGAGTTGAGCTTTATTTAGAGTGTTTGTCTGTGTATCTCTGTGCCCTCGCAGCAAAATCAAGTAATAAAGGGAGATGCTTTCCTCAAAACAACAACGCACCACCGAGGAATTAAAAACCCTAATACCTCGCGGTGCAGCCGATGTCCGGGGTACTTAGGCTTGGTCTGGGACGTGCGCGCCCGACCAAGTATCCAAAACCCTAATGCCTCGTGGTGCAGCCTATGCCCGGGATACTTAGGCTTGGTCTGGATGTACGCGCCTACCAAGTATCCAAAACCCTAATATCTCGTGGTGCAGCCGATGCCCAGGGTACTTAGGCTTGGTCTGGGACGTACGCGCCCGACCAAGTATCCAAAACCCTAATGCCTCGCGGTGCAGCCGATGCTCGGGGTACTTAGGCTTGGTCTAGGACGTACGTGCCTGACAAAGTATCCAAAACCCTAATGCCTCGCGGTGCAGCCGATGCCCGGGGTACTTATGCTTGGTCTAGGACGTACGCGCCCGACCAAGTATCCAAAACCCTAATGCCTCGCGGTGCAGCCGATGCCCGGGGTACTTAGGCTTGGTCTGGGATGTACGCGCCCGACCAAGTATCCAAAACCCTAATGTCTCGCGGTGCAGCCGATGCCCGAGGTACTTAGGCTTGGTCTGTGACGTACGCACCTGACCAAGTATCCAAAATTGTAATGCCTCGCGGTGCAGCCGATGCCCGGGGTACTTAGGCTTGGTCTGAGACATACGCGCCGGACCAAGTATCCAAAACCCTAATGCCTCACCGTGCAGCCAATGCCCGGGGTACTTAAGCTTGGTCTGGGACGTACACGCCCGACCAAGTATCCAAAACCTTAATACCTCGCTGTACAACTGACCGAGGACCTAAACCAAGATGCCTCATGATCTCCCGAGCACCCGAGACAGGTAGGCACGGCGGAAGTAGCCTGCCCGACTAGGAGAACATAAGAAAAATGTTCAAAAGAATAATCTAGGCATACACATACACAGGGTAACAAAAATATTACTTTATTCAACATCTCAGTGAATTATCAAGATGAGAAAAAGTGGTCTTCTACTTGGGCTTTTCTCCTCTACAGCGCCATTCCTGAAGGGTCGCTAGGGTCGGGACCACCTTCTAGACACACAGTGTGCGGAAACCCGTCGGCAGGGTCCCTGAATCTTTCTCCACCTTCTGGGTACTCCATCCGAGTAGTCAGTGTTGGAAGAGGACGCTTGAGTTAACACAGGGGTAGCTCGATCCCATTCTAAGACCCTCTTTCTGCAAAGATGAGGCCGAGTACAACATTCAAAAGGCAGAAGAGAGGGAGTAGCGACTGTAATTTCTCTCCGGAGCGTGTAAAGACACAACGAAGAATTTCCTTAATAGGAGGGGAAGGGGCAGCTGCGACAATTTCTCTTCAGATATGGGATCAACAAAAAGAAGAAAGAGAAAGGGAAAGGCCAGCAGCTATAGCCCCCCCCCCCCCCCCCCCCCCCCCCCCCGCTCTTGATGACGACACATAAACACCATCCTCTGCCCAAAACATGGGGAAAACTGTTAGTGCAGGAAGCACCTAAGTCAAACCTGGGTTTTGATTAAGGTGTTATTGTGATCTAACATACTTACTGAGTGTGCAGGAAAAGTCCTAGGTACACAAGGCAAGAAGTCCTGGCAAAGGGCTGGGCAAAGAAGTCCTGGTCGAGGACTGGGCAAGAAGACCTGATCGGAAGTTGGGCAAAGAAGTCCTGGTCGAGGATTGGGCAAGAAGTCCTGGCAACGGGCTGGGCACCGAAGACCTGACTGGAAGTTGGGCACGAAGACTTGGTCAGGTGGATTGGGCAAAAGTCCAACCGGAGGAGCCAGTTGGCAAAAGGTAAACTCTCCTGAGAGGAGTAGGTGAGGACGCGTTCCCCGTCGAGGGAACAGTAGGCGTCGGTTCGACCTAGGGTTCCATTTGGGAGACCCAAAGTCAGAACCAAGACAGCTTAGGCTGTAAATAAAGGCTAATATGTTTTGCTTCTTTGTTTTGGAACTAACCTTGGTTGCAGGGATCGAAGGACTAGTATTCTGCAGCTGAGGCGCCTCAATGGAGTGAGGCACCTTACTGGGGTTAGGCGCCCGGATGGATACGGGCACCCCAGTGCAAAGGCAAAATAGAAGCAAGCGAAGCAAACAGCCACGAAGCCACTGGACATACTCAGCTCAAGCACCCGTGAGGTCACGGGCGCTCCCATCAGCTCAGGCGCCCCAGTGAAGATGGATAAGCGCTGACCAAGCATGTGAATAAGAGATCGCGCAGGGGAGGCCACGTGTAGGCGCCCCCATCGACACGGGCACCCCATGGGTGCTATAAAAGGGGGTTCACCCCCAAGGCTTCAACACACATCGCTCTCTACGCTCCAGACACTTTCGTTCAAGCGCTGCGCCCCGACAAACTTCGACTTCGAGATTTCAGCGCCGACAACGACCCTTTGCTCCGAAATTTGATCCACCTCGGGCATCGATAAACTTAAATTACGAAAGTGTTGCTAATTCAATTTCCAATTCTATATCTGTACTATCACTTTGTAAAAGATTTTTCGAATATAGAATTGCCCAAAGTAAACGGTCAAGGACCGTGGGCCTTGGAGTAGGAGCCGACCACGACTATGAACCAAGTAAAACCAACCTGTGTTCGTGATTGATTTATTTTCCGCTGCGTATTTTCTCTAAGTGTTCCGAAAAATTTGATATCGATATTCACCCCCCCTTTATTGAGTTTCTACGATCCAACAAAAACAAGGATTCGGAAGAGGATGGTGCTTGCTGGTGCACCGCCACGGGCCGACCAAGAAGTTGGGTCATCTCTCCCATGCCCCCTGGCGGACCATGTAATATCTTTTCTGAACTCCTCAGATAACCCGGGAGTCCCACATCCGCCAGGATCTTTAGCGAGACCTTGGACATCATCTCCACCATGCTCCCCAGAAAAAATGGTGAAACAAAAGCCTCCTCCTTCACGAAGCTCTTTGGCCAGGAACACTCCCCCAGTTTCGGCGTCAACAACTACGACCATAGGGGGGCAAGAAGAGTGCTGGCATCACGCCAGGAAGAAGGAAGCAAGCAGAAGGAAAGATTGAAGGAGACGGTGCACCCCTCTCCCCCCTATTTATATTGATGGATGCCGCCCGTGCAGTTAATGCAGGGAGGACGCAGGAACAGCAACAGACGCCAAAGCGTCATTTCAGCCAACGTGCCCATGCCGCACCTAGGAACCCGCGACTCTTTATGAGTCCATTCAATAAGATTGCGTATAATATGGAGGCGGCGGTTCGGGAATCACCCGCACACTCCAGAAGGAAATATTGGCGGGGGCTCACCATGGACATATATGCAGGCAGGGAGCTTCGACCTACATAATCGTCAAGGGTCCCACACCCAGAATCACCCTCAAAGCAAACAACTACCTGCCAATTCGTCAAGCCCGTAAAGCAAAGGCACGAGACACATCAAGCAAAGGCACATGCACAAGAAAAGGTGAAGATGATTGATAAGTACTATTTTGTTGATTATTTCAGGTTCTAAAATCCATGTTTGACCCATATTTTACTTGCTTAATCTTGAATTTACCCTAGGTTCTATGAATTACTTCTATTTTGGGCTTAATTGTAAATCTTTGTACATTTGAAATTATTTAGCACTAAATTGTGAATCTACTTTTATAGGCTTGGAAGGATCATGGACCTAGGTCATGCTGGGTCAAACTTGAGTCGGAAGTGGATCCGGATCGAGTGATCAAGCATCAGACTAATATGGGTCGTCCGATTCAAAAACGGCTAGATCTGAGCCATCTGCGAACTTTTGATGCAATCCGAGCTAGGGTTAAAGCTAATCAAGCACTCAGGTCAAGATCTGAAGGTTTCATCCAAATCAGAGATCATTCAGTCGTTGGATCAAGCTCAAGAGGATCTAGACCGTCCATTCAAAGATTAGGTAGATCTGAGACATCCGTTGCAAATCTGGAAGATCCGAGTTACTGAGAGGCAGATCCTGATCCTAGATCAAGATCTGGACGGTTTGGTTCAGATCTAAAGAGATCCAGCCGTTGGATGGAGTTAAGAGAATCACAGCCGCCCATTTCCAAACTATATAAACTGTTTTCTCCTCCGATCAGATTTGTCGCGTCTTCGCCGCAGTCTTCGTGTTCTTCAAGTTCTTCACTGTCTTCTTCAGTTGTTCCTCATCTGATGGCGCGACCGCATTGATTCCAACCTTGGATCGAGTTCTAGATCGTCGGGACCTTGTCTCCATGAGGATTTCAGCTTGAATTCGCCACTGAACAGAGCTAAGTGAGGGTTTCATCAGCTCTGCCATTCGACTGATCGGATCTCGATTGTGTGCCATTTTTCATCCACCTGAGCAAATCAGAGGGTTCTCTGGATTGTTCTAATCGTCTCCAAGTCATCACCGCAATCCCACACAGCGAGAATGAGGAGATCGGATGTGAGTTTCAGCTGGACGCAAGTTCTGAGTTGAATCAATCGTGGAGTTAGATTTTCCAGCGATTTGCCAAGCTAGGGGGTTCGTGGCTTACTCTTGTGTGACAGCAAGAAGTGCTTGTACCCAGGGAAGGGATCGATGTAGTTTTCTTTGTGGATTTCATTTCTGATCGCTAGTTTCCATTTCTGCAAGTTTCAATTTCATTTTTGCAAGTATCAGTTTGCTGTTCTAATTTTGTATCAAGTGAACATTAGCTCTTTGTGAACTTTGCAGTTTGTTTCTGGTTTTAATTCCTGAGATTAGATACAACATTTAGTGTGCTAATGCATTTGGTTTCATTTGTTGTGTATCAGTTTTAGTTCCTGCGAATCAGTTTTAGTGTCTCCGTATCAACTTAGTTTTTTCTGAATTGATTCTGAACATTAATTTTTCTTCTGAATTCACATTGCAGCTTGTTTCATTTACATAGCACTGGATATAAATTCCTGTGTATCAGCTTGCTTGTGTATCAGTTTCCTTTCAGCAAGTTTCAGTTATAGATTCTGAAATTTTGTGCCAAGTGAACATTAGTTCTTCTTAATCTTTTCTGAACTTTAGATTAGTGCACTCGAATTCAGCTTGCATCTGTTTGTTTCTACAATTGATTTGTTGCTGCATCTCTACATTCTTCAGTTTTCATTTCTGCATTCTTGATCTCAGCTCATTAGAGAGGTTGCTTGTTAGTGAACTATTGCACTCGAACTTAGTTTGCTTTGATTCTGAATTCCTGCATTCATTTCTTCACTCGGTAGTTCTGAATTGATCAGCTTAATCTCTGCGTATCAGTTTTAGTCCCTTCGTATCAATTGAAACTTAGTTTCTGAGTTTTGCTGCTTGCTTGCGTTCAGTTTGTTTTGAGTTTGATCCCTGAAGTTAACCACACCTTTTAGTGTACTTTTGTGCTTGAAATCAGCTTCCTTCACATTCAGTTTGTTTCTGAACTGTAATCCTCTTTTCGGCATTTCAGCTTGCATTTCTGCACTTTGTATCAAGTGAAGTTTCAGCATTGATTGGTATCAAGTTGAACACAACCTGTAGTGTACTATTGCATTTGATATTAGTTTGTTTTGCATTTGGTTGCTTCTGAATTTTAGATTCCATTTCTGCAATTAGGCTTATAGTGTCTGCATTAGTTTCAATCGAAATTTCAGCACTGTTTTGATTCATTTGCTTAGCATTTGGTTTGCTTTGAGTGGTAATTCCTGAAGTTGAACACAAGTTGTAGTGTACTATTGCATTTGATATCAGATTTGCTCTCCAAATTCGGCTAATTTGCATTGGTTGATTAAGTTCCCCATTGGTTGAGTTCATTAGTTGATATTACCTAGTTTAAGTTCGTCTAGTTAAGTTCTTTCCTTTTCATTATGTTTTCATTTCTGATTGCAAACAAAACCCAATTCTTACTTGAAACCCAAAAATATTTGACGACACATAAACTCGAGCTTGAATCAAATATCCTTAACTAGCCCTAGGAAAAATACGACCTGTGGCCCCTTACTACATTTAAATTGTGAGCTAGGGTTTCCAGCAGTTGAAATATCTAAATTTGAGACCCACATTCGTGACATCTACTTTGGGGTTCATCAATGATCACACTAACTCAAAATTGTTACAATGGGGCCTAGCCCCCTGGTAAACCCGGGGTCCTACAAGTCTGTATCCTTAAAAGAGAGACCCTCTCTAGCTCGGCTGACATTTATAATCACGGGACAACATTGGGGGGGGGGGGGGGTAAGAGCTGGTCCTTCTTCAGCTGATCGATAGCCCTGTGGAAGCCCTGCTGCAAGCGCTTCATTACCTGGTCGGCCATGATGGCACGAAACTCATCCAACTCCAGAAACTTCGCCTTGAAGCCTGCCTCGGCCTCCTTAGAACTAGAGGCTTTGGCAACTCGAAGGGTAAGTAGCTCGGCCTCAGTAGCCTCGTAAGAACTCCTCAGCCATTCCAGCTCGGCAAACATCTCCGCCTGCTCGGCCAAGACCTCTCTTAGTCTCTCTGACGTGGCCCGCTCATCCGCCCAAGCCTAGACCAGGTCATTGTAGGGTATGGCTTGGCGGGTTTTCTAAGTGAATACTTGGTTGATCCGAGAGACCTCTCCATGCCTACGGATTAAAAAATTTAATCCGAATAGAGAGCCGTCACCCATCGACCGTCTCGTGCTGTATCGAACAATCCAAATTACAACTTAGCCAATTTCCAAATTGGCCTTGCAATTTGCTCGACCGTTTGACCACGGAAAAGGCGACGAGTTGATCGCCGGCTTTTGTGTTTATGGTTGGGGTCTAGTTAAGAATTTATTAAACATATTTTGCAATCAAAACAATAAATTCTTAAACATAAAATGATAAGACATATAAACATGACACATAAAAGACATAAGAAAATACAAAGGAGCTTATGGAAAGTTATACCTTTCCGATCACCTCGCGGTCTTCTACCTTATGTCCCTCCCTTCGCGGACGTTGTGTGGGCGACGATCTACTGCGATCCGAGATCACCAAGAGCTCCAATCAACCCTCTTCTCCAATCGGCCAAAACCCTAGCTCCTAGGGTGTGCACCGCCGGACACTTCTTCCCCTCCTTTTGTGCCGCCGTCCACCAGAGCTGGCTCCAAGCCCTCCAGATCAGCAGTACACCTCGAGAGGAAGATGAAGAATAAGAAGAAGGAGAGAAACTACCTTCTTCCTTGCCCCAACAGCCCACGCAAACCCTCCTCCCTCTCTTTTGCGCCGCCGCTGCAAGGTGGCCTTGCGCCGCCTTCTCCCAACCGCTGGCGCCTCCTTCTCCTTCTTCGAGCACCACAAAAGGAAGGGAACTTCTCTCCCTTATCTCAGTGATCCCCAGCCGAAGTTTGGTGGAAGGAGGAAGAAGAACCGAGGAGCTCTTCCTCTTCTTCTTGGTGCGCCGCCGAACCCTAGGAGAGAAGGAGAGAAAGAGAATAATGAGAGGCTTTTGGTGTTGGCTCTTGGGTTGATTAATTGGCTCTTGTTTTCTTGATCTCATAGGGTATTTATAGGGTTAAGGCAGGGACCAAAAGGAGGAGTTGGTTCTTGGCCCGCTAATGGATCCAAACCTGATCCATTAATTAAGATTCATTCCACTAAAGGATCTTAATTGAACTTCCTCACCAACCCCTATATTTTCATATGGGCTCCACATATTACGAGTTGTCCATCCCCCCGTGTTTATGATCTCGCATGCCCATTAATTAATTAAATTACTAATAATTTAAATTAATTAACTTCTGGATCCTTGATTAGTACCACTCAACCTTATCAACGTGTCAGATCAAATCCACCTGCAAGGTTTAGCACGATGAACCTTTTGAGCTCATCAAGGGGGCATCATCATCCTGACTCACCAGGACACGGATTCCATCAATAATCATCGGCACATCATATTATTAATATTATTTCCCAACTTACCGGGTCTGTCGATCTAACAAAATAAATCTCGCTCATTGGTAAATCAAAGAAACAATAATTAATAATATATGCCCGATATTATTTTGGGATTAAGGGATCGTCCTCCATAATATCAACTGAGGTCCTATCCAATTATCTAGTCAGTACAAATCGGATAACCTCGGGTTTCAGTCCTGCTCAATGTACTCAAAGCACACTAGTGTAGTCCTATGGTCAAGACCAACCACACCTAACTACACTACAACCATCCCGATGGGTTGTCCAATTCCATCTAGGTTGTGAGCCTCTATTTATGCTAAGTAAGGAACTGATAACATGATCTTCTGTGTGACACCACACACCATATTATCTACAATGCAAAGCAATAGGACTTCGTGTATGTACTATTATAAACAAACACCTAGTGTAGTGTAATTCTCTTTTCATAATAAAGATGATCATATAATAAAAGTCATGTCTTTCAATATACACATCTTACAGTCATCTTCCAGGACAGACGCACGATCGGTGGCCATCAGGAGATGAGACTCCTTTTGACCGAGCTGTTGCGCCTGATCCTGATTGCGCGAGTTTAGTCTTTCAACCGAGGCTACCGAGAGCCTGACATCGCCCAACAGCTCCTTCTCACTCTCCTGGAGCTAGTCTCTCTCCTGCATTACCTGGAGTAGGTCCTTGGTAACACTCACCGCTTTCTCGGATGCCAGGCGTTCTCTGTGTCGGGAATTTTGAAGAGCCTGCTCCTTGTCTTGCAAGGGGTTCATCAGGTGCTCGACCTTCACACGGAGAGCTCTGCTGACCCCCGCCTACATCAACCCTGCTCGATGCTTGTGGTCAGCTGCAGCCTCCACCCTCAGGGCCCGACGGAACAAGGCTTCAACCCGGGGCTAGGAATACAAACCCCGGTTAGCAGTCACACACTCCTCAGCTACCTGTCATTGCGCCAGGAAGTCAGAAACTAGGCAAGAGAACACCCAATACAATAGTAATTTGTACTTTCAAAAGGGTCTCTCGGAGAGTGATTAATGGGCTCGTCGAGACTCGTACGACTATCCCTCCAGAAGTATTCGACGTGTTATCTCGCCGTGGTGAGCTCGGATGAGGAGGGAGTCTCTCGATGGTTGGGGCTTTAGGTGGCAGACTGGAGGTGCCAGAATCATCTTCCTCGGAGCTAGAAGTCCCCTCGGACACGACCCCCTCGGTCGGAACCTCCTTGAATTGCACCGGGGGGAAGAATTGCATGGAAGCCTCCAACGCTGCATCCAATTTCTTCCTTAGTCGGTCCAGTCTCATCCGGTATTGAACCCACAACACCTCCTTACCCTTGGGAGATATAGCCGGATCGATAGGGCTGGAGGAAGGCGCCAGGACGTCTGCCTCCAGAGTAGGTACCGGCGGAGCAGGTACAGAGGCTACTCCCTCAGCAGGTAGAGCCGCTTCCTCGGGCACTGAGGGAAGAGGAGAGGAACGTGCAGAATGCAGCTTTTTCCAGTTAGGGCCCAAGCCCTTGGGAGGCGCCTCTTCTACCGCCCAGTAGACTTGGCTGCTGAAGTAACAATAGGAGGGGAGGTCCCCTCGCTAATCCCTCCTGGATGAATAGTCCTCGGAGAGGAGCAACCCCCAGAGGAAAGACCCTCCACGGGGTCCACCTATTTATCGAAAGGCCCTAATTGGCTCGCAACCGTCGGGGATGTAATAGTATCTTCTACCCTCTCGAGTGAAGCAATCCCACGGGACAAGGCAGTAGTCCCCTCCGAGGACTCGACGGGAGTAGGAGGCGTATCCGGAGCGACCGGGGGAGGGTCCAAAGACTCCTTATTGGCCTCCTCCCATTTGATGAGCCTGCCCATCACCTTGGCAAACATGACTTCCTCTGCAATGGCCAGACAAAAAAGAACATCAGTTAGAACTAATGGACATTGAAGAGAAAGACAAGCATACCAAGGGTGGGGTTGATTCGCGTCATTTTAGGGTTGAGTCTGTTGGGACCGGGTGCATGTCGACAACGATACGGGTTCGTAAAATTTCAAATTTTTACGTGCAGCGGAAGAATTAGCATAAAATAATTTCCTAAATTATTTTAACCACGTATCTAGCATGCAACCTTATGGTGTGTGGACATAATCATAAATTAAAACTTTGCGGAAAAGTAAACTAATTTACTAAGTACCTTTCGTAACTCGAAGTAAGGGACGAGATCCAACCGTAGCGTCCCTTGGAAGCTCCGCCTCTATTCGCGTCCACGTCGAGTTCTCTTCGGGATGACTTCGCAAAGCCACGAGTTTTGTGCCGTCGAGAACTACTAGATTCTCTATAGGCACAACAAAGAAGATCAAGAGAGGAAAGAGAAACTAACCAACAAAGAAACGGAATCGAATTCCGAGAAGAGAGGAGTCGCTATCCGCTTCTTCTTCTTCTTGTTTCGTTTCTCCTTCTTCTTGAAGCTCACGGCAACCACCTTCTATGGGAGGAGTTGCACCGGCCCTAGCACTCAAGAGGGGCGCCGGCCCTAGATGCCTCAAGGTGGGCGCCGGCCCTAGGTGGGGAGAAGGGAAGGAGAAGAGAATAAAAGGAGAGAGAGAGAGGGAGCTCTATATCAATACTCAATTATTGATTGGGAATCCAAGCTTGCCTATGGTTCCTTATATAGTTGCTTCTCTTCGTAAGTCTCCTCTTTAACGAATTACGGATTAGTTTCATAAATTTTATCTTATAAATTCTTATGACTTATTCGTTAAGCCATCTTATTAATAAGTTTAATAAAACAAATTTTTCTTCTCTTTTAAATATGAATAAATTTATAAGAATTTATAAACTTCTTATTATGGAAAAATCAATTCATAATTGATTTTATAAATTTAAAATAAACCAATTCATGGATTATTTTAACTTCCATAAAAGGAATAAATTTCTATAAATTTATTTATATAAATTTCTTTATACAAATTTATTTATCCATAATTTATAAAACAAATCACACTAGATTTATTTTATTAATTAAACCAAAATTAATTGGTTTTCTCCCAATAGGTGGCCGGCCAAACCAAGGGGTTTGACACCCTCCTTGGCCGGCCAATCAAGCCCCACCAATCGCGAATTAAACTCATTTAATTCGCCCAATAAGCCTTCAAAAGACTTAGCCAATTTTAGCTTCCATTGCGCCTCTGATTAACTCAGATTCGACTTATTTCTCTTGATTGGAAAATCCAATTTTCAACTCGTTTTAAATCTCTCGGATTACTCGTAGTGCGTGTGACTAAATAGACTTTCGATTTATGTTGGCCGTCTATAATCAACCAATTATAGAACGATCATGAGTGGCACCTAGTAGTACATCATGATCCCCAATTAATCGAAAGATCAACGGTTTGACCTCAGAAGAAATTATTCTGAAACCCTTCAGCAGCTCTAATGAATCGTGCCCCATTCCCTTCACCATCTTATACCCACTTGGTTCAGGACACGGTCTATTTGTGTCAGTCCCCACTAGGCTGACTACGTCACACCTAGCCCAAGTAATGTCTTTCTCGTCCTTTGGATTTCTAATTACTCTCATGTATTTAAGAGACTCGCACTCTTAACATGATATACTCTGGCCAGAGGTTTTGAGTAACAATTCGACGATAGGCCTGGGTATACATCTCCTCGCAAGGAGTGGTGAATCCTTTGTAGGCTGTTCAAACATCTTCGGGCACTTCGGCTCATACCCAATCATCCTGGGTCCACACTTCCTTGGAGATGCTTGCTTAAGATGTTAAAGTATAAGTCTCCATGACCAAGATGACTTGAACACCGCAAGTCAAAGGAACATCGCACTTAAGCTGCAGTAAGAACTTCATGACATATCTTTATAGATAACCATATGAGTTTACAGCTAGTCACTCCAATGAACTAATTCCTAACTAACATCCATGTTATCTCCGGACATCCAATGTCACCAGCCAGTGAAAATCAGCTGATTAGAGAATAACCCATGCTAGTCTCAATAGAATTGATAGTGTCCGTTTTTATCAATTCATCGACTAGGGATAATTTCAATACTTCACAATTGCACATTAGAGATAATCACTAGTTGTGATCCCATCACAAATTCTCTTATGCTGTGAGTTGTATTACGGACATTCAGTAGATGAGTTTAAGATCCCAATCAAATACACAAAACATGTATACTCAAATAGTGAATTATCATTTATTAATATAAATGTTTACATCATAAGGCGATTGCCTTAGGACACTTCTCTCATATCACTAACAGAGTCCCACCCGTTACATAAGTTCTTCATCCTGCACCAACCTCGGGCCGTTGAATTCCATGTCGGAGAGCACCTTTCTAGCATGCTGGCACTCGGGGCTCTGAAGGAATGCCTCTAATGAAGGAGTATTCGGCAAATCCTCTATCCAACACAGAGGACTGAAGGGAAATGACGACAGTCGAATGAAGAAGAACTTCTCCTTCCATCCTTTATACGAGGAAGGGAATCCTCCTAAAAACCTATGGCCCGGTCGGGCTGCGAAACTAAAGACCCCTCTAGACCCTATCGGGATGAAGAAAGAATGAAAGAGATGAGGGGTCAGAGGTAGATCAAAAATTTTGAAGATGATATACGCCCCTCCCATCTGGGCGAAGACATTGGGAGCCATCTGGTGAAGGGGGATACCAAAATAGGAGGCTATGTTCGTGAAAAAAGGGGGGATAGGGAAATAGAGCCCTAACTTCATCTGTCCTAAGAAGAAGGTCAACATGCCTGCAGGGGGCTCCACGGGCGTCTGGCCCACGTTGGGGATGACCACCGCCATCTCGGCTGGGATGTTGTAGGCCTCGGTGGCCGCCTGCAAGGCCTCTGGCCTCACTCTCGAGGAGGCAGACTCATACCATTCTGCGTGATAGCCTTCCATGATCCCTAAGAAAGAAGATAAAAGAGAGACAAACTACTCACGCGCAAAAGAAGCTTTACAAGAGAAGAAGACAAAGTGCACCCAGCCGCCGAGTCGGAAGTGGGCCTAACGTCTGCATCTTCCCCTCTTATACCCAGGCAGTCATCTGCCTGGGCGCAATGGGGAAGAGACACATGGAAAGCGAGAAACCATTGGGCCCAAGCAGTCGCGAGCCAGCCACGACGGCGTACGTTCGTAAGTACTCGTGGAGATGATAGTTGGAACACGTAGCAATAAGGCATTTGTGAGAATACCTTGTCGCCCTCAAAAAAGGGCCATGCGCCTTTATAACGAGGAGACGGACGTCATTATAATTCTTCAAGAGTCGGAGTAGCCTTTTCGAAAAGGATGAAACCCAAAAAGGGAGATTTCTCGGAACTCGGAATGAATATTATAATCTGAGGGCCCCGTATAACTACTACAGGAGTAAGGAAGACGAAGGCCTGCGAAATCTCAGCTTCTCCATCTTTACACTAGTCTGATCAGTCAGCCATACTTCCTTCGATCAGACTTGAAGGGGGGGGGACTTGTCATAGCGTTGAATAGCCCGGGGCTAGCCTGGGGATGAAGAAGCTGCGTGGCGCGACACATCAGATCAAAGCGACCCAGGCCTCGGGACCTCACTTTCTTGGGGGATGCACTCGGGAGGGTCAGCTAGAAGACTCCCCGGGATCACCCCGAGGGGTCGGGCCCCGAGAGCACCTCGGGATTTGTAGCACTCGCGCTCACCCGGGCCAAAAGACCCCGAGATCACCTCGGGAGGCGGAGCCCCAGTGACGATCGACCTCAAGTACCGACCCCCCTCCTTGTTTACAGATAAGCATCCTCGTTATAAGGAATCATCATGTCCCTTAAATATCGCAACGGGTCGAATATCTCAACGGATCGAAGCGTAATAATAGTGTAGACCGTTTCACAAGCTATCTCATAACCGCCGAAAGAGGGGGGCAACGTGGTTCCAATCGCGGAGACGTGGCATAGATCAAGGGAGCATGCCTAGTCTACTTCCATCGGTATAAAAGGTAGCTCAGCCCCTCCGGTAAGGGGGTTACACATTGTCCTTACTTAGTACTTTTCACCTTCCTAGTTGCCTTCATTCTCCATCAATATCCTGACTTGAGCGTCGGAGTGGACTCCGCCAGACAACTTCCAGCGTGTCCCCTAATGCTCGTGTTAATCTCGCAGGACAACTTCCAGGTTGGTTTTTGATGTATAAATACCATGTAAATCAAAACTAGGGATACATTGTGGGTTGGCATGGGAAGAGACATCAAGGGGAAACCAAAACTAAGACTTTTGGTTAAGGTTTGAGTGAACCTTTTTGCTAGTTTTGGGTTTTGTGTCAAACTTGGGAATGGTGATAGATACATTTTGGAATGTATTTTTCCCAAGTAAGTATGGGTACCACAAATGTCTCCACAAAATTTGGAAATTTTTGGAGATTTGTGGAATTTCTGGCGCATTTCTGAATTTCGTCAGAAAGGCTGAAATTATGATTTTCAGAGTATCAGTCGACTGCCCTGGGGGGCAGTCGACTGGTAATGGCTGAATTTTGTATCAACAGCTGGGTATGTGTCCAAATGATGCAAAATAAGTGTATGGGGGGCTAGTACGTATTGTTTATGGTCATTGGGGATTAAAAGAACCAATAATTAGGTTATTATTGGAGTCTTTTTGATGTATGGCAAAGGGGGAGAAGTTTGGGTTTAAGTTGGGAAGCCAAACTTACCTTTGCATGAAACCCTAGGTTTAGGAGGAGTTGAGATTAAGGGGGAGCATGATTACTTCATTCTTGGCGTAAGGGGAACCTTGGAGAGGCTCTTAAAAAGTCTTTGTAAGTCTAATGTAGGGGGAGCTTGGGAAAAGTTTAAAAAGCCCGTTTTGGTGAAAAGTCATAACTTGGAGAGTTAGGTGTGTAAAAATCCTAGCTTGGAGGGCTAGGTGTAGAAAGTCCTAACTTGGAGAGTTAGGTGTGTAAAAATCCTAGCTTGGAGGGCTAGGTGTAGAAATTCCTAACTTGGAGAGTTAGGTGTGTAAAGTCCTAGCTTGGAGGGCTAGGTGTGAAAATTCCTCACATGGAGGGTTAAGTGTAGGATGCCTTGGGATAGGACCCATTTTTGCATTGCATATGCATTTGTTTAGCATGGTTTTTGCTATTGACTACTATCTTATTTTCCTAACTTAAACGTATTGCCAAACATCAAAATGGGGGAGATTGTTGAGTCAATCTGTGGTCCGGAGTGACCAAGTGTTTTGATGTTTGGGCAAAGGATTTAAGTTAGGTTTCCCTTGTGTTCTTATATGTGTATGTTGAGTGTGCAGGTTGTACAGGTTTACACATGTTGAGTTAGCTGAGGCAAGGGACAAGAGCCGAGGGAGGAGGACTCCAAGGGCAAGCCGGGAAGTGAACTTCAAAGGGGCACACGTGAAGGATGGCATGGAGGCAAGTCGAGGACTTGCGTGCGCATCCGAGGGACGATAGCCGGTGGAAGAGGACTTCAAGGGGCAAGCCAAATGAGAGGACCTGAAGACACACATGGAGGAGGGCCGAGAAAGTGAGTAGGAGTGCTGTGGTAAGCTGGGCAGTCGACTGGGGGTTGTCCAGTCGACTGCCAAAACTCACAAAATGGATTTGGCCCTGGACTAGTCGACTGCTCCGGGAGCAGTCGACTGGTGTACAGCTGGATTCGAACGTTGGGGCTATCAACGGTCGAATTCTGAGTGGGGTAGTCTACTGCCCTGGGAGCAATCGACTGCCAGCGGGTTTCCAGCCTGAGTTCTATTTAAAGAGAACTCGGTTCGGGCTAGGGTTTCTTGACGAGTTTGGTCTTGGTTAAGGGCCAAACAGTAGTCTTTATGCTCAGAGGTTCTCAAGGTGTTGTGATGAGGTTTCTCCACCCACAAGGAGCGACGAGAGCTAGCCGGAGGTTATCCGGGGATTGATCCACCGATGTATTCTTGGATTAGTCACCCGTCCGGGGTGGATACCAAGTACATCTTCCGTGTTAGCATTGGTCATTGTTTGTTTTGTTGTTTTTATTGTATATTCCGCTGTGCAACTAACCGTGTAGGAAGAAAGGAGTTTGAAAATCGATATTCACCCCCCCGTCTAGCACGCCTAGACGATCCTTCAGTTGGTATCAGAGCGAAGGACTGCTCTTGATCGGACTAACCGCCGAGGGAGCACACGCTAGAGGAAGAAGAAAATAGATGACAAATTTGGGGAAGACATTTACACTCCATCGTCCTACGATCATGAAGACTTCGACTTTTGGAGGGCAAGGATCGAAACTTGGTTCGGAATGGAGTGGGCATGTAGAATTGCGCTTGAGGAGCCCTTCGAGATTCCAAAGGATAAGCACGGGAAGAAGCTTAGGCCTAGATATTAGAATCAAGAGCAACAAGATCAAGCAAGGGCGAATAAAAAGGTAATTGATATATTGCTTAACATTTTGCCTACTAATGTTTTGAATGGTGTAGGAGCAAACGAAAATGCACACGATCTATGGAAAAAAGTAGAAGAAATCCATAAAAACCCTACACGAGATCAATTAGTGGAAGAGGCCGAGGAGGTAAACTCAATAGCCCAAGAAGAGGAGAAAAAGGAAGAAGAATCATCTACCTCCTCAAGTGAAATGGAAGAAGAAAGTGAGAGGTCCTCCACCTCATCTAGAGAAGAAGAAGAAGAAGTATCAATTTCAAGAATTGAGGGGGAGGAGAGATCCATTTCCATACCGGACCAAGAAAAAGCTCCAACCTCCACCAAAGCCAAGACCAAGGACCATATCACATGCTTTGGATGCAACGAAAAGGGGCACTACAAGGAAAAGTGCCCGAAAGGTAAGAAGAAGGTACTCTCTAAACCCGGGTCCATTCAATTTAAATCTAACATGAATTGTAGGAATGGAGAAGCCCAAGAAAAGAAAAAGGAGATTCGATGCTTTACATGTGGAGAGCTAGGGCACCACCACACCAAGTGCCCTAGAAAAGGTGAACTAAAGAAAATGGAGCACTTGAGGAGATGGGAGAAAGAAGAGAGGAAGAAGAGAAGAAGCCCACATCAAGGAGGAACTCCAAAGGTAAGGAAGGTAACTCCTAACCTTAAGCCAAAATGTAATTCTAATTCAAGTTCCTCCATGCATGATAAAAATAGAATTAATTATACATCCATGCATGCTAGGATTAATGAAAATTACTTAATGGTGCACAATTTTGGATTTAAATATAATGATAGAACTAGGGTTAACAAGGTAGATCATAACCCTAGGAAAAGTATGCATTATGATCAACCTAGGACCTTTGTACCTAAGGAACAAGGCACTAAGCCCAAGAAGGGAAGGAATGTGCCTAGAAAGGAGGGTAGGTCTAGGAATGTCCAAAGTGGACATATGGATTTTAGGTTTAGGAACTTAGAAAGGGAAAATCAAGCTTTAAGGGAAAAGCTTGATAGGTTAGAGAAAACCCTAGAGAGATTCACTATTGGATCTAAGGGTTTAGATATGGTGTTGGGTGGTTTAAACCACACCAATGATAGATCGGGGTTGGGATACCGGTCTAAGAACTCCCATGCCAAGGGTAAGAAATATGCTAGGGTAGCATATGATTATGGCAAGAAGGGGGAGTCCAAAAATGGCAAAAGGATGCCATTTAAAGGAAAAAGAAATGATTTAACCAAGGACAAGGTGTCTAAGGTTAAGAGGGTTGAGTTTGTAGGCCAAGAGGCACCGGGGGAACACCGGTGTGGTCTAGTGTTTCTTGAGTCACCTAGGGAGGTGGCTAGGGCTAAGACCTCAAAGGGGAGCTCTAGGAGCCTTTGGGATATATGGTGAATGGACCCTAGGAGAGGTGCTTCTAGAGGTCTAGATGGACCATGGGATGTGCTAAAAGAGTTGGAGACGGGCTTGAGTCTCAACTTTTGAGGTTTGACACATGGATTATATGTTTCATGCATGGAAATATGACATTGGGGTCATATAGCATGAAGGTTGGTTTTTGATGTATAAATACCATGTAAATCAATGCTAGGGATGCATTGTGGGTTGGCATGGGAAGAGACATCAAGGGGAAACCAAAACTAAGACTTTTGGTTAAGGTTTGAGTGAACCTTTTTGCTAGTTTTGGGTTTTGTGTCAAACTTGGGAATGGTGATAGATACATTTTGGAATGTATTTTTTCCAAGTAGGTATGGGTACCACAAATGTCTCCACAAAATTTGGAAATTTTTGGAGATTTGTGGAATTTCTGGCGCATTTCTGAATTTCGTCAGAAAGGCTGAAATTCTGATTTTCAGAGTATCAGTCGACTGCCCTGGGGCAGTCGACTGGTAATGGCTGAATTTTGTATCAACAGCTGGGTATGTGTCCAAATGATGCAAAACAAGTGTATGAGGGCTAGTACGCATTGTTTATGGTCATTGGGGATTAAAAGAACCAATAATTGGGTTATTATTGGGGTCTTTTTGATGTATGACAAAGGGGGAGAAGTTTGGGTTTAAGTTGGGAAACCAAACTTACCTTTGCATGAAACCCTAGGTTTAGGAGGAGTTGAGATTAAGGGGGAGCATGATTGCTTCATTCTTGGCGTAAGGGGAACCTTGGAGAGGCTCTTAAAAAGCCTTTGTAAGTCCAATATAGGGGGAGCTTGGGAAAAGTTTTAAAAAGCCCGTTTTGGTGAAAAGTCCTAACTTGGAGAGTTAGGTGTGTAAAAATCCTAGCTTGGAGGGCTAGGTGTAGAAAGTCCTAACTTGAAGAGTTAGGTGTGTAAAAATCCTAGCTTGGAGGGCTAGGTGTAGAAATTCCTAACTTAGAGAGTTAGGTGTTAAAGGTCCTAGCTTGGAGGGCTAGGTGTGAAAATTCCTAACATGGAGGGTTAGGTGTAGGATGCCTTGGGATAGGATCTATTTTTGCATTGCATATGCATTTGTTTAGCATGGTTTTTGCTATTGACTACTATCTTGTTTTCCTAACTTAAACGTATTGCCAAACATCAAAATGGGGGAGATTGTTGAGGCAATCTGTAGTCCGGAGTGACCAAGTGTTTTGATGTTTGGGCAAAGGGTTTAAGTTAGGTTTCCCTTGTGTTCTTATATGTGTATGTTGAGTGTGCAGGTTGTACAGGTTTACACATGTTGAGTTAGCTGAGGCAAGGGACAAGAGCCGAGGGAGGAGGACTCCAAGGGCAAGCCGGGAAGTGAACTTCAAAGGGCACACGTGAAGGATGGCATGGAGGCAAGTCGAGGACTTGCGTGCGCATCCGAGGGACGATAGCCGGTGGAAGAGGACTTCAAGGGGCAAGCCAAAGGAGAGGACCTGAAGGCACACATGGAGGAGGGCCGAGAAAGTGAGTAGGAGTGCTGTGGTAAGCTGGGCAGTCGACTGGGGGTTGTCTAGTCGACTGCCAAAACTCACAGAATGGATTTGGCCCTGGACCAGTCGACTGCTCTGGGAGCAGTCGACTGGTGTACAGCTGGATTCGAACGTTGGGGCTATCAACGGTCGAATTCTGAGTGGGGCAGTCTACTGCCCTGGGAGCAATCGACTGCCAGCGGGTTTCCAGCCTGAGTTCTATTTAAAGAGAACTCGGTTCGGGCTAGGGTTTCTTGACGAGTTTGGTCTTGGTTAAGGGCCAAACAGTAGTCTTTGTGCTCAGAGGTTCTTAAGGTGTTGTGGTGAGGTTTCTCCACCCACAAGGAGCGACGAGAGCTAGCCGGAGGTTATCCGGGGATTGATCCACCGACGGATTCTTGGATTAGTCACCCGTCCGGGGTGGATACCAAGTACATCTTCCGTGTTAGCATTGGTTAGTGTTTGTTTTATTGCTTTTATTGTATATTCCGTTGTGCAACTAACCGTGTAGGAAGAAAGGGGTTTGAAAATCGCTATTCACCCCCCCCCCTCTAGCACGCCTAGACGATCCTTCATGGCAAAGGGGGAGAAGTGTTGGGTTTAAGTGGGAAACTAAACACGTCTTTGCAAGAAATCCTAGGTAAAGGGGGAGCGTTGTTGCTCAGTGGTGGCATAATAGGAACCTTGAAGAGGTTCTTAAAAAGCCTTTGTAAGTTCAATGTAGGGGGAGCCTTGGAGAGGTTCTTAAAAAATCCGTTTTGGTAAAAATCCTAATTCTTGGAGAGGTTAGGTGTGGGGATGCCTTGTGATAGGATCCATGCATGTTTGCATTGTATTTGCTATTTGTTTTCCCTAACTTAAACGTATTGCCAAACATCAAAAAGGTGGATATTGTTGGGGCAATCTATGGTTTGGAGTGACCATGTGTTTTGATGTTTAGGCAAAGGGTTTAAGTTAGGTTCACCCTTGTATTTGATATGTGTATTTGAGTGTGCAGGTTTGTAGGATACACATAGACTTAGCTGGACGGCTTTGGAACCGGTGAAGGATGGCATGGAGGCAAGCCGTAGGCTTGTGTGCGCATCCGAGGGACCATGGATATAGCAGGGACGACGAGCCGAGGGAAGCGAACTTCGAGGTATACGCGAAGGATGGCATGGGGAGACGAGCTGTGGGCTTGCGTGCATCCGAGGGGCGAGAGCCAAAGTCGAAGAGAGTTTGAAGGTAACAGGTCGAGGCTGCTGGTGAAAAATCACCTGAGTCGTGAGGGTCCGAGTGTGAGAGAACTGTACTCAGGAAGGGAAACCCTAGGTTTAGGGGTGGACTAGTCAACTGGCCCTGGGGCAGTCGACTGGTGTATTCCACAGAAAGATTAGTCGACTGCAAATGGGGCAGTCGACTGGTGGCGGCTGGAAATTCAAACGTTAAGCTGTAACGGTCGAATTTGAGTGGGACCAGTCGACTGGTAATGGACCAGTCGACTGGTAACGGTCATTTCAGCCAAGAGCACTATTTAAAGGGGCTCAGTTTTGGTTGAGAGTTCTTGACGAAATTGGCTTTGGTTAAAGGCCAATTAGTAGTCTTTGAGCTCAAGAGTGTTATCCGGGTTGTGGCAAGGTTTCTCCACCCATAAGGAGTTACACGAGCTAGCCGGAGGTCATCCAGGGAGTCATCCACGACGGATCGAGATCGTCCGCCTTACGGACAGCCGTGGAGTAGGAGCTTTATCTCCAAACCACGTAAAGGTGACGTGTTAGCGATTGTTTGATTTTGTTATTAGTATTTCCGCTTGCGCACGCTAACATTGTAGGAAGAAGAATTGAGAATTGCTATTCGCCCCCCCTCCCTCTAGCAAACGGAAAGGTCTTAACAGTCACGAGCCAACCAGACCAGTTTGGAATGATCTACTCTATCGTCGTCATACTCTGAATCTGAGTCGGACTCGGGTACTGGTTGTTGTTTCTTCTTCTGAGATCTTCCTGGAGTTTTCCCTGCAACAAAAGCTATACTCTTCTCGACCATTGCAGTATTAGTTTGTTCGTGTAATTCTAATTCGGAAAATAACTCATCAAGTTTAACTTCAGAAAGGTTCCTAGAAACCTTGTAGGCATCCACTATAGATGCCCACAGTGTGTTCCTTGGGAACGAGTTTAGAGTATCCCTCATTAGGTCACGATTTTCGACCTTATGACCTATTGTATGCAGCCCATTCATCAGCTCCTGGATTCTTGTATGGAGTTGTGCTGTTGATTCGCTTTCGTGCATCTTTATGGTGTAGAGTCTGTTGAGTAGCAGATCTCTTTTACTGATCCGCGTATCTCACGTACCTTCATGCAGTTCGATTTGCTTGTTCTATAGTTCCTTTGCGCTGCTGAAGGGTCCAACGCAGTTCAGCTCTTCCTTCATCAAGCTACATTGTAGTGTCTGTGTGGCCTTCTCGTCTGCTTCGATTTTCTCCTTGAGTGGTCCGTCCCACTCTGTGTAGCCTTACACCTCACCTTGTGCGTTCTTGGGTATCTCCAGTCCAGACTGGATGATTATCCACTCTTCCAATAGGAGAAGTCTTCTCCTGAGAAGAGTGGTGGTCTGGCGGTGCTATAGCCTTCTTGCATGACCATTGAATTTTATCTGAAAAAAATTTACAAAAAAAAAATCTTGTTCCAAGACTAAGTCTTGGATTAGTAGTGCGGCAAAAAAATAATAATAATAAAGAAATCGAGTGGTGTTGCACCAACCTCGATGAACGAGAAAATTACGAACAAAAAAAAATTTTAAAACGAAAATCCGAAAAATCGCTCAATCGGTGGTTGCACCAGATTTGAGCCACCCGCTCAGATACCACTTGTGGGATCGTTTAGAATCGATAGAGGAGGGGTGAATATCGATAAAATCTCTTTCGGAAATAAAAAGAGAAATTACGTAGCGGAAAATTCAAACAACGCTAACACGTTTTTCTTTTACTTGGTTCGGAGTCTAGATCGGCTCCTACTCCAAGGCCCACGGTCCTTGACCGTTTACGTTGGACAATTCTATATTTCGCAAAA
Source organism: Boesenbergia rotunda (assembly GCA_024364735.1). NCBI lineage: Eukaryota > Viridiplantae > Streptophyta > Magnoliopsida > Zingiberales > Zingiberaceae > Boesenbergia > Boesenbergia rotunda. Next base: position 93,411 of record JAGFNQ010009795.1, on the reverse strand, counting down.
ACAATTACAGATTTGAAGTAGACAAATACAAAATTTTAATATAAACACGTAAATTAAGTATACCGACGACCGGAGAAAGATATACAGGCGCCCCTGACCTAAAGGGCACCCCAGACTGGGCAGGCCAATCCCAGGTGCCTGTTAACATAGGCGCCTGGGAAGGAGACTTCTATCCCTGCTGCGAGTTCGGTACGAGGATAAAGTTTGACCAACGCATAGAGGTGCCCTACAGCCTTACAAGCGCCCAAGAAGACACTATATAAAGGGGTTCGACCCCTCAACTCAGAACATCAACTGCTATGACATTCTAATCATTCCGAGCGAAGAAAAAGTGCTAGAGACGAAGCTCTGCGACCAAAGAGGCACCAGGAGGAAGTGCACTACACTTCGGAGTTCCAGATCGGCCAGGTCTTCGATTTTTGTTTGGTTTGCATTTATTTATATGCACTCAATTTCTTAATCTTTTGGTTGTAATAGTTGCACTGTAAGACTGGTTTCTCCGCCTCCGGAAAGTCCGAAAAGGAGACCATTAGTGGACAAACACTTCCTGTGCTTAGGCCTTGGACGTACTGACCCTGGGGGGTTGGGAACCAAGTAAAAATCTGCGTGCACTCTGCATTGCGTCTTTCATTTGTTTCTTTATTTTTTCGCTGTGCTACTAACTCTTAGTCTAGAACGAACAAACAAACGACGAAGGTTTCCGAATGAATTTTTAAAAGTCGATATTCACCCTCCCCCTCTATCGACGGCACCGGTCCTACATATACCGCCTTATCACTTAAGACTATTATTGATTCTTTGTTGTACCAACATAGATTATCTATATCAAATTTGTGAGGGCAAGGATATGATGAAGCTAGCATTTTGAGAGGAGAATTCAATGGCGAAGTTGATGTTAGGACCGGTAGGAGAGCTAGAGGGGGGGTGATTAGCTCCGATCTTTGCTCATTGATGATTTGTTGCGGTGGAAGACTTGAGTAATGCTAACACCTTCATTTTACTTGGTATCGACCTCCTTGAGGTGACTAATCCAAGGATCCACTCTTCCTCACTCTCTCATACACTATAAAAGATCTCCTTCTTGAGGTGGAGAAATTCTTACAAGATTACAAGAAGAAACAACAAGAATATAAACAAATACAATAGAAATCTTACAAGTTTACAACAATGAGCTCTCTTTGCTTTTCTTGCTTTATTCAAGCTTGGAATCAACTCTAGAACCTTGGAAATGCAGCAGCACTATGATCCAAGACTTCTCTTGAAATGGCGATCAAGGAGGAGAATGTAGGATCGGTGCCGTCGATAGAGGGGGGGGTGAATATTGACCGAAAACCTGTCGTGGAAATTCGTTTTCTTTCGAATTACATTCTAGACTCAGAGCGTTAGTAGTACAGCGGAAAACATAAAAACAACGAACAAAATAGGACACAGATTGCACGCGGGATTTTTTACTTGGTTCCCGACCCCCCAGGGTCAGTACATCCAAGGCCTATGCATGAGAATGCCCGTCCACTATTGGTCTCCTTTCTGGACTTTCTAGAGGCGGAGAAACCCATCTTACAGTGCAATAATTACAATCACAAATATTGAAAATTAAGTGCAGAATAATTAAAGCAAACCAAAAATGAGCTGGTCAAAGACTCGGCCGATCTGGACCTTCGAAGTGCCGCGCACTTCCTCCTAGAGCCTCCCGGTCGTAGAGCCTCGTCGTTAGCACGTTGTCGTTGCTTGGAAATCTTAGAATCGTGTCTGGAAGTTGTGTTTGAAGCTGAGGGGTCGAAGCCCCTTTTATAGGCTTCATACGGGCGCCTATGATGATGGGGGCGACCCTATGGGCTTGGTCAAACCTTATCTCCGCGCCGAACTCGTCGCAGCTAATAAAACCTTTGATCAGGGCACCCCGGACCTCCCGGGCGCCTGAATGAAAGCTTATCTCTGCTTCGAACTCGAAACAGCAAATACAGCTTTCAACTTGGGCGCCTGTATCATCCCGGGCGCCTGAATGCAAGCCTGTTCTGCCTTCTTCGACTAACTCTGGTTTTCTTCGTTGAGCCAGGCACCCCTATTGATGGGGGCGCCTGGATGCTGTTGGGCGCCCTCATCAATGGGGGTGCCTGGCTTCAAGGCTTCCAGCCGCCTTCTGTGTGATTTCCCTGCTTTGTCTTCCATTCTTGGTACCTGCAAGATACACAAATACAAAGCAAATATACACACAATATTAAGCTTAAGGACTTGGTTGTGACTTCGGATTTCCACGAAACCCTAGGTCGAACAGACGCAAGTTCCCACCCCCGAGAACGCGCCTTTCACCTCCTCCATTCAGGAGACGGTTGCCACCCAGTCCTTCGGGTGGACTTTTGCTTAGCCTCCGATACTCTCGGATCTCGAGACATCCGAACCCTGACCCGTCTCTACTTCTGTCCTTAGTCATCGCTCAGCTAAGTTGCTCAGTCCCTCAGACCAAGACTTCGTGCCCAAACCCTTGGTCCAGGACTTCGGTGCCCAACCCTCGGCCAGGTCTTCGTCCCCAATTCCTCGAACCAGGTCTTCGGTGCCTAACCCTCGGCCAGGTCTTCTTGCCCAGTCCTCGACCAGGACTTCGTGCCAAACTTCCGGTCAGGTCTTCGGTGCCCATCCCTTTGTCAGGACTTAGTGCACAATCCATGATCAGGACTTAGTGTCCAATTCTTCGAACTAGGACTTATTGCCTAGGTTTACTAGGACTTTCCTTTACTTTGGTTACTCCTCTCTTGACTCCCCTTCCATTGTTTAATGTATCACTGACTTAAGTATTTGTCAAACATTAAAACACTTAGAGGAGGTCATCACTGATGCAACTTGTGCCGACAATCTCCCCCTTTTTGATGTTTGACAATATCTTAAGTTAGATTGGTTGAAAGGGCTAAAATTACTCTTGGGATCAAATGAAAGAAATGATCTAAGTTTTGAAAATCTATTTTTGATCCTCTGGGGAAGAGAAAAAAAATTTATTTCTAACTTAAGGCGCATCTCTCCCCCTTTGTCATACATAAAAAAAACCAAAAATACTTGCACCAACAATGGAAATATTTGGTTCTTTGTGAAAATACTTAGTATAAAATTTGAAAGCATAGCATAAAACTCAACTTGCACCCAAAAAGGAATTTCACATTGACAAGTACTTTGTATTTGTATGAAAGTATTTTGAACTCAAAACACTTCTTACTTAAAAAACTTTTATTTAGAAGAGATTTTTCAAAACAAATTGTACTTAAAACATATTTGACAAATAGAATACTTTAAAAAAAAGTTAGTAATTTGAAAAATATCTGCACTCTCAAAAATAGTTGTATTTTGTGAACATATTGTGTACTTTGCAAGTACTTTTGAAAACTATTATGATCTTTGAAAAATGCAAGTTTTTAATTTTGATATATATTGAGTTTTTGAAAACAATGTAAGTACTTTTGCATTTTTGGAAAATATCTGCACCTTTTTGGAAAATATTTGCAATTTTGGAAAACTTTTTGAAATATATTATGCATTTTTGAAAAATATACGTACTTTTGAAAATATCATGCATTTTTGAGAAATATAAGTACTTTTGCAAAATCTTAGAATTTTTTGAGAAGTATAAGTACTTTTGAAAAATCTTATTTTTAAAACATAATATTTTACTTGACTTGGTTTCTTTTCCTGTTTGACACAATCCTAGGAAACCTTGTTGACTACAAGGACATTTTCTTAAGTGTCCTGGAAATTCTTCAACTCAAGTAAATATTATTTCAAAAAGAGATAATATGATTAAAATCAGTACTTTGAAATAAAATTAAGTTTTCAAAAAGGACTTAATAATGCAGTGCATGAAAATATATTAAATAATTCATGTAATTTGACCTCCCCCTTAACTTGACCCAGTCCTAGGAAGCTTGTTGACCACAAGTACTCTTCCTCTAAGTCCTCAGGGTTTGGTTCAGACCACAAGAATTATTTAATAATTCACAACAAATAATTGCCAAAAAAACTTGTCAGAAAATCTTCATTTGAATTAGACTCCCCCTAAATTTGACACATCCTAAGAGTCCTTGTAAATCATGAAGTGGACCTTCCTCTGTGTCTTTAGGGTTTACCAAAATCAAATGAAAGATAATTTTCAGGTAGATAAATTTTGAAACCACAATTTGGAAAGAAGATAATTTTTAAAGGATAAGCTTTTTCAAAAACATATGTGATAGAAATTAAGGCGCAATTTTCAAAAAATATTTTTAAAGATTAAAAAGAATAAAACACTCCCCCTGCATCCAACACCGTTTGACTCTATCTAAGTGCCTTAAGAAACTTTAGTGTTGACCTAAGAGGCTTGTGTCTAATTGTGTGAGTCAAACAATTTTTGAAAAGAATATAATTTTGAAACTTTATCATATATAATCAACCAGACAAGCATGAATTCCATAAAAACATTATTATGTTGAAGCACTATTTTGAAAAAATATATTTTCAGAAAAAATATTCTAATAATTTTGAAAAACAGTTTTGAAAAGTATTTTTCAATTTATTAGTCCTTAACATCTCACCCATTTTAGATGTCTCAATACAGCAAGCATGGTTGCCTTATAGGTGTATTGTGAGATGCTTGAATTATTTTTCTTAATTCATTATTAAATTTAAGATTTAATTGAAACATGTGTTAGATTCAAATCTAACAATAGTAAAGTGAATTTGATTTTCAGTAATTGGCTTCCAGGTCTTGGCGAGGCACAAGGCCTTCTTTGGCTGTAGCCTTATTAGATCATCAATCCTTTCCTTGACAAAGCCTTTTATAGAAAATTCATCTTCAAGTTACTTCTTGAAAGATTTTGGTCTAACTAGTTTAGGTTTTGGATCGGTAGCTTCGGCTAGTTCCGCCAAAAAGGCTTCCCTAGCGTACTATCATCTCATCTCCACCTAATACTAGGTTGTTCAAGTTTCAACTATTCTTTTTCCTATAACCGTTCTAAATTATGCATAAAATTAAACATGTATGACATGACATATATTGAAAAGAATTAGCAAATGCATGGCATGACAGTTATACATGAGTCAAACAAGTCAAAATATTTAATTAAGTTTCTAAAGATGTATCAAATTCCCGATTTGATACATGTTGTGTGAACCCGCGAATATGTCAACCCACTTTGACATATTTAATTTTATTAAATCTATTGTTGAGGTTTGAGTAAGATTTTATTTAATTTGAGTTTAAGTTATTAACAGTTAAGTTAATTGAAACAAATTTGAAGTTAAATTAATTAATTGAGGTTAAATTAAAAGGGAATTAATTAAAGTTGAATTAATTACGAATTAATTAAAGTTAAATTGATTAATTATTTGAATTTGACTTAATTGAGATTTAATTGAATTAATTTGAATTAATTAATTATGATTTGATTGAATTAATTAAGAATTAATTTGAATTTGAATTAATTATGATTTAATTAATTCAGAATTAATTTGAATTAAGATTTAATTGAATTAATTAAGAATTAATTTGAATTTGAATTAATTAAGATTTAACTGAATTAATTAAGAATTAATTTGAATTTGAATTAATTAAGGTTTGATTGAATTGATTAAGAATTAATTTGAATTTGAATTAATTAAGGTTTAATTGAATTAATTAAGAATTAATTTGAATTTGAGTTAATTAAGATTTAATTTGAATTTTTAAGGTTGAAATGACTAATTAATAGTTGTGGGTTTAAGTTCATAATTTTCATTATTTCGAAAATTTCTGACTCATCCACTATTTCTTCCTTATTTATCTTTTCAAGTTTTTCCAATAATTCAGGTTTATTTGAATCTTTGTGATTTTTATTGACTATGACCTTGATTTCAGAAAATTCCATCTCCTCCTCAAAATCACATCCTTTAATATCCTCAAAATAGGTGGAGTAACTTGGGCCACTAGTTAATGTTTTGTAATAATTTTCAACATTATCTAAAATTAAGTTACTATCTAAGAGAATTTCATCATTATTATCCTCAAGAATATTTTCAACAAAATCATTCTTATCCTTGGAGATAATTTCGATAATTTCAGGATTATCTTCAGAAATATCTACCCTAATTTCAGAAATATCTTCAGAAATATTTTTAAGAATTTCAAATTTGAATTCAGAGTTATCTAAAGAATTTTCAAATTTGAATTCAGATTTATCTAAAGAATTTTCAAATTTGAATTCAGATTTATCTAAAGAATTTTCAAATTTGAATTCAGATTTATCAGATTTAATGTGTTCAGAGAGGCAAATATAGCTGCAGATTATTTGGCTAATCAGGCTTTTAAATTCGATGGTGATAGGGTGATGCTAAGGCAGGAGATTGATAAGACCCTATATGGCATTTGTAAGGTTGATAGGTTGGGTATTCCTAATCATAGATTGGATAGGAAATTACTTTAAATAGTGTCGAGTGGAAGCTATAAACAACTTTTGAAATGGTTTCTGGAATAGCTCTAGTTCTGGTTCCGTGATGATCAGCTGGGTTTGCAGGAGCTGTGATAAAAGGAGCTGTGATGATCAGCTGGTTTTCTACAATATGATTCCTAAAAGTGCTTAATTAGCTTTTGACTGCATTTCTGTACTTCTGTCTTTCTGTAATTACTTATATGGCTGTTTGATAAGTACCATTTTGTTGATTATTTTAATTGCTAAAATCCATGTTTGACCCATGTTTTACTTGCTTAATTGTGATTTTTACCCTAGGTTTTAGAACTTCCTCTTATTTTGGACTTAATTGCAAATTTGCACAAAATTGGATTATTTGGCCACTAAATTTTTGATCTATTTTTGTAGGCACGAAAGGTTCATGGACCTAGGGCATATTGGGTCAAACTTGAGTCGGAAGTGACCCGGATCGAGTTATCAAGATTAGGATTAAATCGGGTCGTCCGATTCAAAAGCGGCTAGATCTGAGCCATCCGGGACCATCTGAAGCAATCCGAGCTAGGGTTAGGGTTGATCAAGCACTCTGATCAAGATCTGAAGGTTTCATCCCAATCAGAGCTCAATCAACCGTTGGATCAAGCTCGGAGGGCTCTAGATCGTCCGTTCAAAGATTAGGTTGATCTGGACCATCCGTTGCAAATCTGGAGGATCCGAGCTACCACGAGGCAGATCCTGACCCCAGATCATCATCATTAAAGTTTGGATTAAATCAGAGCAAGATCAGCCGTTGGATTTCCTCCGATCAATCTGGGCCGTCCATTTCTAGCTACTTAATCAAAAATTCCCAGCGCTTCTCCCTGTCGCGTCTTCGCCGCAAGTCTTCAGTTCTTCGTCTGTTCTTCCTTTGTTCTTCAATTTTTCTTCAATCCGAGGCGCGACCACCTCAATTCTTTGCTTGGATCGAGATTTGGATCATTGGGGGATAGCATCTTTGGAGATTTCAGCTCAAAATCGCGCCGGAACAGGGGTTGTTTGAGGGTTTCGGCAGCTCTGCAATTCAGTCACTTGAATCTCACCCACAAGCCATCTCCGATCATCTGAGCCACTTGTAGGGGTTCTCAGGTGAGCTCAGATGATCCTCGAATCATCATCGCAGTTCCATCAATCGAGATAGAGTGAATTGGATTGGAAATTCCAGCCATGTGCCGATTTTGAGCAGAGTCGACTGTAGAGTTGTTTTCCAATTGGTTTGCTGAGCTTAGGGGTTCGAGGCCAGCCCTTGCGTGACGAACAAGGAGATCTTGAGCTAATGGAGTGATTGGGGTTTAGATTTCTATTGCAATTTCATTGTATTAGCTGTAATCTTCATTTCTGCACTTTATTCTGTTTCAGTCTTTGTTTCAGATTTGTTAACTTCGTTTACTGCATTGTTCCAGCTTAAATTAGGGTTCAATCTTCAAGTTTAATAGCTAGGGAATGTGTTTAGTGGATAATTGTTTTTAATTTCAATTTGTTTCATGTTTCCAGCTTGCGTATCAGTCCCATTTCAGCCCTGTTTTTCTGCGTATCATTTCTTTTCCTTTTGTATCAGTTGCTTACCTCAGCTCTGAATTTCGTAGCTAGCTAGATTTAGTTTCATCTTCTGAAGTCAGATTGTAGCTTGTCTCATTTACCAGGAATTCGAATTCAATTCCTGCATTTGATTTCAATTCATGCGTATCAAACTTGGAGAATTCTGCAATTTCAGTTTTGTATCAGCAAATGGTAATTGGTAGCTTCTGATTTTCGTGTCTAGTAAACCTTGGTTCATTTCAAGCCCTCCTGCACTTATATTAGTGATGCAAATTCGTTTTGGAAGTGATAATTTCAGCATTTGATCTGCTGTCACATTGCTGCAGTCACTTAGCAAGTTCTGTCTTCTAGTTCTACTAGCAAATTCTATTTCTGCAAGTCCCGAGCATCCTTTCTGAAATGGTATCAGTGAAGATTAGCATTGGAACTTTATTGCATCTGAAATCAATCATCTTGTTTGATTTTTACATCCAAATTGTTGCTGCATTACATTTTCTGCATTCATCAGCAGTTTTGGCACATCAATTGGATTCTGAATTTTTTCATTGTTCTGCACCCATTTTCTCCTGGATTTTGCATCCGATGTGTTTGCTCATATTAAATTGCTTTACATCAGTAGCTTGCTAGACTTTGCATCAAGTAATCTGCAAGTTAACTGCAGTGTTTCTGAAAAACTGCAGTTTCTGCAGTTTGTTGTGCCAAGTTATCTGATTTCTTACTTATCCCTGATTTCCTTCATTCATTTACACATGGAACTTTTCTAATGGATGTGTCTTTCAAACTGATTTGATCAGAAATCATTCCTGCATTTGGTCTGAAATCGCATTTCTGCTACAGGTTTTATTTCATGAATTTTAATCCTGCAGTTCTGAATTTCTGTGTCAATCACTGATTTCCTTCACTTATTCATGCAAAGCATTTATCCAATGGTTTTGTCTTCCAAGTTGTATTGACCAGCTCAATTCTGAATTATTAGTTGCAGTCTCTGAAATTGTTTTACTTTTCAATTCACTCTTGGATGAGTTTCTTCCATGCGTATCAATTGAAATCGCAATTTTGCATTTAGTGTCAATTGAAATTGTGGCACTGATTTTGTATCAGTTCATTATTGGATTGTTTTGTATTAGTTTGGTCGTGGCGTGGTAATTCATAAGCAATTCCTTGCATTAGCATCAATCGAAACTGATTTAATTCCATAATTGACTTGTTTTCCAAATTGAGCTTAGTTGCATTTAAGAAGTCCTTTGGGTTGAGTTATAACTTGCCATCACTTTGTTTAGCTTATTAGCTAAGTTTCCTTTATCTTCATTGTGCATTAATTTTCTATTGCAATCCAAACCCAAATCACATTCGAAACCCAAAAATATCAACGACACATAAACACGAGCGTGAATCAAACAAACTCTCAACTAGTCCCGAGAAAAAATACGACCTGTGGCCCCTTTACTACGTTTTCATATTTTGATTGCAAAAAGGGTTTCCAGCATTTTATACAAATTCTAAATTCTGATGGACCCATATCCGTGACAGTCTATTTTGGGTCCGTCAAATTTTTGGCGTCGTTGCCGGGGAAGCAACTAGTTGATTTGTTTGATTTTTGTTTGTGTACTTAGGGGCATATCATTTGATTCTATTTTCTTTTGCTTTATCTTTTGTATACGGTTGTTGCCATTTTTTTTCTTGTTTGTTTTGTGATAGGGCTGCAAGATCAAAATGTTTCAGCAATCCTATTCAAATTTTCAGCAACCAAACTATCAATTCCAACAAGGGCAGCCACAATGTCAGCCTCTCAACCAATTGCAGCAGCCCTATTCAGACTTTCAGCCTTTCCAGCAATTTCAGCAGTCACCACAGCAAGATTTCCAACAACCCTACTCAAATTTCCAACAAATTCAGAATGGGCAGCCCCAATTTTCAGTTTTTGAACAACTAAATCAGTTTTGTCAGCCACAATTTCAACAATTTCAGCAAGGGCAGCCTCTCCAAAATTTTCAGCCAAATCAACCAAATTTCCAACAAATTCAGAATGGCCAGCCACAATTCCAGAGTTTCGATCAGCCACGTCAACCTCAATTTCAGCAACTACAACAATTCCAGCCACCGCAACAATTCCAACCGCAATTCCAACAATTTCAGCAAGAATTTTAGCATCTTAACCAAAATTTCCAGCAGCCTTTTGCAAGTTTTCAGCATGGAAATAATCAATTTTAACCTCAATTCCAGCCATATCAACAAGGGCAGCAAGGTTGTCAATCGTTTCAAACATTTCCACCTCAAAACCAACCATTTTTTCAGCCCTCACAGCCCATTAATCAGAATTTCCAGCAACAAAACCAGAATTTTCAGCCCACTCAATTTGAGTTTTCACCACCACAATTTCAACCTCAGATCCAAGAATTCCAGAATCATAATTTTCAGCCATCTCCACCAAGTGGTGAAACAACTTTTTAGCAGTTTAATCAGCCTGTTCAACCATTTGATCAGCCTCCACAGTCTCCATTTCAGAATGCACAGCCTACTCTTGGTCTTCAGCAGCCTTATGTTACATTTCAAGACCAACAAGAGTTCCACACTAACCAAGGAAGCTTTGAGAATCCTGATTGGAGTGAGGAACAACAACAAAGGATGATAGAGATGTTGCAACAAATTCTACAACAACAGCAAAGTTTTCAAGAACAACAAGAGCAAATTTTTCAAGAACAACAACAAAGGCTTCAAAACATGCAAGATCAATGGAATCAGATACAAGCCCAAAGATCAGGACAATCAGATGATTCCATAGGTGTAGGGGATTGCACTGAGCCCCAAGAATCACCCATTCCTACTGATTTAGAGGCATTGGAGGAGATTGATAGCAGGGCTTGTGATAGTTTTGGATTCAATTCTGAAACCTTACAGGATCATTCTATACTTTTATCTTGTGATGATTTAGTTGTTAATGATCCTAATTTTTCTAATTTGGTTGTTGCAGATGTTACAGAAGGAGCATGCATAGGAGATGATTCTACAGGTGTAGGGGATTGCACTAAGCCCCAGGGACCACCACAATTAGAGGATGAACCAGAAAGTGTAGGGACTTGCTTGGTGGAAGCAAGAACCCAAGGATCACCCGTTCCAGTTGAGTGTCCACCAGAACCCGAACCTGAAGAGGAGATTGCACATTACCAGGAGGAGCCAATAATTACACCCACTCTTGTAGAGCCTCCAGGTATTTTTCAGCACTATCAGGTAAATACTCCTCCTAATTTTTCTGAAACTTGCATAGAGGTACCTCAAATTGATTTTATTGTTTGTGATATACTTAGGGATGCATCTCTTGTAGAATTTAATTGTGAAAAATCCCTAGAGGTACCTAGTGTAAAATTTGTTGAATTTGAAGCATGTGGTGATACATATCATGAAAATGCTGAATGTGAAAAATTTTTAGAAGTGCCTAGTATTGTTGATTATTGTGATGAGTCTCTTGATATATCCTTTGCTGAAAATAATTGTGAAAAATTTATTGAGGCACCTAAAGTTGATTTCATAGGTTGTGACACATTGCTTGATACATCCTTGGTAGAAGATAATTGTGAAATTTCTATTGAAGTGCCAAGGATTGATTTTATTATTTGTGATAAATTTCAGGATGCATTTTTTGTAGAAAATAATTGTGAAAAATTCATTGAGATACCAAAAATTGATTTAATTGAACATGATGCAGTTTTGGATACATTTCATGCAGAGACTGATATTATTTTATTTCCTTCGTACCCTGCACGCTTGAGAGAGGTATTACATTGTTTTACAGGGTCTAGAAGACTTCAGGAGTGGGTGCTCCAATTGAACAGACTTCAACCTCCTGGAAGGACTTCTAAAAGGCATAAAGAGGGAGGAGACGATCTTACTTTAATTTATAGCACTCCATTCCTTCAGTGGATCTTGAACCTGAATCGCCTTCGGCCACCGGAGCAAATTTTTGTAAAGTTCAAGTGTGGGGGAGTCCTAATTCTCCCAGCCACCCATGTTCCTCCACTACCACGATGGAGGCTACTTCTGGATAGACTCCGTCCACCAGAAATAAGGGGAGATTGTTCTTTCTTGTATTTTCTTTTATTGCATTTTTCACTTTTAAATTGAGTCCTTGCTAATAAATGCTTAAGTAGAGTAGAATGCATAGGAGTCATTGTAAATACCTTGTTATTTCTTTTCACACTTCTTCTTGCATGATTAGGAATAAATGTATCCCTCTAGGTTATCTCCATAGCATGTTAGAGTCTTTTAAAAATAAATTAAATTTGGTTGTTAAAACTTAGGGTTTGAGCTAATGGATGAATTCTTGGATGCTTGAGTACTACTTTGCTTTAGATTCTTAATTGATGACTTGAGATGAATTATTTTTGCCTAGTGAGAATTAGCCTTATATTTGTGACACACATATGTTATTGTACTCTAGAACTTGCTTAGGTTCTTTCAAAATCATGTTTCAATGATTGGATCACATCTATAGAGACTAATCACTTGGTTTACCTTTCCATATCAATTTTGGCAAAAATCATATCTATTCTATTTGTCTTTCTTTATTCCTACTCTTAACCCCATTTTTTTCTATGGATTTGTTTGTTCGGGATGTTTCTTAATGCTACTTTGCCCGAGACGGACAAAGATTTAAGTGTGGGGGAGTGATTAGTGATTTGGAAGCAATTTTTATCAAGGATGCACTTCATTTCGAAAAAAAATTTTTTGCCAAGTGAGTTGAGTTTGGTGTAAAAAATGAGCAAGAAGAAATGGTCAAAGATTGAAAACAATTGAAGATTCTTGACCATCAGTTGAAGATCCAAGCCATGTTATGCCAAGGTGAATTCGGCTGAGAAAAAAAAAAGTTCTTTGAAGCTTGATTCGGTCAGCAAGGTTGGATCAGGGATTGTGGAAGTTAATCAAATCAGAAACAATTTGCTAGAGCTGAATTAGCAGCTGAACACAATCTGAAATGGCAACTGAACTTGATTTGAGATCAAAAGAAGAGTTGAGATGCAAGCATTTCTGCATTCTCAGGAAAACATTTCTGAATTGAAGCATTTCTGAATTCTCAAGGCTTTTCATTGCTAATTCTCGGCAGAAGGTCTCCTTCAAATTATTGAATGTGAAGAAGAGAAGGGAAACAAAAGAATTGAAGGCTGAAAAGTTGAAGAGTTGAGCTGAAAATGCAGCTGAAGCAGTTTGTGTGCTGTTTGTATCAAGATGAAGCTGAAGTTGCTGTTGCTAGGCTATGAATCAGGGAACTAAGTTCCTGAATGTATCAAATTTGTATCAAGAATATCCACTGCTGATCAAAGGAGAAGGAAATGTGGTTGTTTGGATTTTTCAGATCATGAACAGAAAAAAAGGAAGAATGCAGTGGGCTGAATTTCGAAACAGCTGGGATCTAATCTTCCACTTATAGTTGATGCTAACTGATGTAAGGCAACCAGAGAATTGCAAGGTATGAAAGTTCTGTTGTGGAGCCAAAATCTGATGAAAAAAAAAAAGAGAAACAAAATTCATGTGCCAACTTGAGTTGCAAGAGTGGGAAGCAAGACTGGATTGAAGCAGAAAATGCAGAGACTTCTGTGCCAAAAGGAAAATCTGTGAAGCATAATTTGGTTAGCAAGGCTAGGATTAAGAATTGGGAAGTTAAGATCAGTAACCCTTTGTTGGAACTCTAAAATATAGCTATGCAAAATCAGAATTGCTGAAGTATGCAGCTGTGAAGATCAGAAAATGGTGGATTGCAACTAAACTAAATTTGCTTGCAGCTGTACTAATCTTAATGATGCAAGGGCTGTTGACAAGGATTAAAAGCAAAACTAATTGGAAATTACCAGGAATATGAAATGTAGTAAGGTTGAGAATGTAAGCTGAACATGCATCTAGAAAAAAAATCAGTGTGATACTATGAAGGCAGATTCAAAAACAGAAAGTGGCAAATCCTTGGAAGCTCACGACACTAGAAGGGAACTGGAGATGATTCTGAGATGGAGCTGAGCATATCATGACTGAATAAAGAAAGCAATTAGCAGCTAAGACCAAATGCAGGGAAGAAAAGAAAATAGAAAACAGTTTGGAAGAGAAAAGAGAGATAAAGTGACACACGATTGAAGACTTGGCACTATAAAATCATTGAAGTTTCTCTCATCCGAATCAAAAGCTTTGCTCACTACAAGTTTGACCTAGCTAGAGGATAAAAGAAGAAAAAAATTTTCAGAAAAGAAGAGGGAACAAAACAAGTTGGCACGCAATAGACAAGAATTGGCACATTGAGAACAAATGGAGTTTTCTTCATCCAAATGAAAAGCATTATCCAAGTTTTACTCCATCACACTTTTGATTTCACTAGAGGACTGACAAGAGGGGCAAAGCACATTGGAAACATACTTGAGCACTCAAGTCTTCTACTCCATCAATTTTCTATTTCCTTGGTTTTTATTCCACTCCTTACCATTTTCTATGTCTTTCATTTGTTTTTGTAGATGTTGATCCTAATCATGAATAATGGTGGAGATTAGACAATAAGCAAGCCTATGGTAGTGCAAGAAGCATGTGTGTCTGAGTGAGCTCCACTTCCATTATCAACTTAGGACTTAAGGAGAGAGCCACCAAAATTTTCCTTGATAGGCTAGTGAGTTGAATTCATCTCAATGAATCATGATGGATGAAAAGGCTAAGTTGTTGATTTAAGGACAAGATACTAATCCATAGAGCTTAGATTTTTGAGAATTGACAACCTTAGGTAATTTCTTTTCATTTGCTTCTAATTATGCTTAAGAAATCTAGGGGATACTTATTTAGTAGTTTCGCGAGACGCTCAAGCTTAAGTGTGGGGGAGTTGATAAGTACCATTTTGTTGATTATTTTAATTGCTAAAATCCATGTTTGACCCATGTTTTACTTGCTTAATTGTGATTTTTACCCTAGGTTTTAGAACTTCCTCTTATTTTGGACTTAATTGCAAATTTACACAAAATTGGATTATTTGGCCACTAAATTTTTGATCTATTTTTGTAGGCACGAAAGGTTCATGGACCTAGGGCATATTGGGTCAAACTTGAGTCGGAAGTGACCCGGATCGAGTTATCAAGATTAGGATTAAATCCGGGTCGTCCGATTCAAAAGCGGCTAGATCTGAGCCATCCGGGACCATCTGAAGCAATCCGAGCTAGGGTTAGGGTTGATCAAGCACTCTGATCAAGATCTGAAGGTTTCATCCCAATCAGAGCTCAATCAACCGTTGGATCAAGCTCGGAGGGCTCTAGATCGTCGTTCAAAGATTAGGTTGATCTGGACCATCCGTTGCAAATCTGGAGGATCCGAGCTACCACGAGGCAGATCCTGACCCCAGATCATCATCATTAAAGTTTGGATTAAATCAGAGCAAGATCAGCCGTTGGATTTCCTCCGATCAATCTGGGCCGTCCATTTCTAGCTACTTAATCAAAAATTCCCAGCGCTTCTCCCTGTCGCGTCTTCGCCGCAAGTCTTCAGTTCTTCGTCTGTTCTTCCTTTGTTCTTCAATTTTTCTTCAATCCGAGGCGCGACCACCTCAATTCTTTGCTTGGATCGAGATTTGGATCATTGGGGGATAGCATCTTTGGAGATTTCAGCTCAAAATCGCGCCGGAACAGGGGTTGTTTGAGGGTTTCGGCAGCTCTGCAATTCAGTCACTTGAATCTCACCCACAAGCCATCTCCGATCATCTGAGCCACTTGTAGGGGTTCTCAGGTGAGCTCAGATGATCCTCGAATCATCATCGCAGTTCCATCAATCGAGATAGAGTGAATTGGATTGGAAATTCCAGCCATGTGCCGATTTTGAGCAGAGTCGATTGTAGAGTTGTTTTCCAATTGGTTTGCTGAGCTTAGGGGTTCGAGGCCAGCCCTTGCGTGACGAACAAGGAGATCTTGAGCTAATGGAGTGATTGGGGTTTAGATTTCTATTGCAATTTCATTGTATTAGCTGTAATCTTCATTTCTGCACTTTATTTTGTTTCAGTCTTTGTTTCAGATTTGTTAACTTCGTTTACTGCATTGTTCCAGCTTAAATTAGGGTTCAATCTTCAAGTTTAATAGCTAGGGAATGTGTTTAGTGGATAATTGTTTTTAATTTCAATTTGTTTCATGTTTCCAGCTTGCGTATCAGTCCCATTTCAGCCCTGTTTTTCTGCGTATCATTTCTTTTCCTTTTGTATCAGTTGCTTACCTCAGCTCTGAATTTCATAGCTAGCTAGATTTAGTTTCATCTTCTGAAGTCAGATTGTAGCTTGTCTCATTTACCAGGAATTCGAATTCAATTCCTGCATTTGATTTCAATTCATGCGTATCAAACTTGGAGAATTCTGCAATTTCAGTTTTGTATCAGCAAATGGTAATTGGTAGCTTCTGATTTTCGTGTCTAGTAAACCTTGGTTCATTTCAAGCCCTCCTGCACTTATATTAGTGATGCAAATTCGTTTTGGAAGTGATAATTTCAGCATTTGATCTGCTGTCACATTGCTGCAGTCACTTAGCAAGTTCTGTCTTCTAGTTCTACTAGCAAATTCTATTTCTGCAAGTCCCGAGCATCCTTTCTGAAATGGTATCAGTGAAGATTAGCATTGGAACTTTATTGCATCTGAAATCAATCATCTTGTTTGATTTTTACATACAAATTGTTGCTGCATTACATTTTCTGCATTCATCAGCAGTTTTGGCACATCAATTGGATTCTGAATTTTTTCATTGTTCTGCACCCATTTT
Source organism: Boesenbergia rotunda (assembly GCA_024364735.1). Classification (NCBI taxonomy): domain Eukaryota; kingdom Viridiplantae; phylum Streptophyta; class Magnoliopsida; order Zingiberales; family Zingiberaceae; genus Boesenbergia; species Boesenbergia rotunda. Next base: position 76,685 of record JAGFNQ010009795.1, on the reverse strand, counting down.
CTCCTGGATTCTGCATCCGATGTGTTTGCTCATATTAAATTGCTTTACATCAGTAGCTTGCTAGACTTTGCATCAAGTAATCTGTAAGTTAACTGCAGTGTTTCTGAAAAACTGCAGTTTCTGCAGTTTGTTGTGCCAAGTTATCTGATTTCTTACTTATCCCTGATTTCCTTCATTCATTTACACATGGAACTTTTCTAATGGATGTGTCTTTCAAACTGATTTGATCAGAAATCATTCCTGCATTTGGTCTGAAATCGCATTTCTGCTACAGGTTTTATTTCATGAATTTTAATCCTGCAGTTCTGAATTTCTGTGTCAATCACTGATTTCCTTCACTTATTCATGCAAAGCATTTATCCAATGGTTTTGTCTTCCAAGTTGTATTGACCAGCTCAATTCTGAATTATTAGTTGCAGTCTCTGAAATTGTTTTACTTTTCAATTCACTCTTGGATGAGTTTCTTCCATGCGTATCAATTGAAATCGCAATTCTGCATTTAGTGTCAATTGAAATTGTGGCACTGATTTTGTATCAGTTCATTATTGGATTGTTTTGTATTAGTTTGGTCGTGGCGTGGTAATTCATAAGCAATTCCTTGCATTAGCATCAATCGAAACTGATTTAATTCCATAATTGACTTGTTTTCCAAATTGAGCTTAGTTGCATTTAAGAAGTCCTTTGGGTTGAGTTATAACTTGCCATCACTTTGTTTAGCTTATTAGCTAAGTTTCCTTTATCTTCATTGTGCGTTAATTTTCTATTGCAATCCAAACCCAAATCACATTCGAACCCCAAAAATATCAACGACACATAAACACGAGCGCGAATCAAACAAACTCTCAACTAGTCCCGAGGAAAAATACGACCTGTGGCCCCTTTACTACGTTTTCATATTTTGATTGCAAAAAGGGTTTCCAGCATTTTATACAAATTCTAAATTCTGATGGACCCACATCCGTAACAGTTTATTTTGGGTCCGTCACTGTTTTTCTATATTGCTAAATTTCTTCAGCGTGCCAAATTTGTCTGCTAAAAATAAGTGGGAGAAGGGTGCTGAATGAGGATACCTAATCACTGGTATACAGTCTTATGGGTTTATTTAGATCGTTAACGGTGAATTGATGAAGCTGATAGATAGACTTTGTTACAACTCACTGGCTTTTTGCTTTCTCTGTAATTTAGATGGATGAAGGTTGCAAAATGTTTTCCTGATATGTGCCAAATGTATCAAAATGAAATTAGTTTGTCTGAACATGGTTAGAAGTACAGTTTTTATTCTTTCTGTGAAGAGATTGTTGTGAAAGGAGCATTATGCGATTGGAGTAAATGTTTATAAAATTTGGCAGCAGTTTGTACCAAGCAAATGTAGAGCATGCTTTTGCTCTACTTCTTATAATCATTGCTGTTTTTTGATTGCTTGGAAAAGGTGATTAGGAATTGTTGGCTTTCATAGCGTTTTGATTGTATGGGCTTGCTGGAGTTATTGTTATTTGGTTTTAATCTGTTCTCTGTTTTTGCTAATAACTGCTACAAGTAGAAATGAAAACTGAATTTGGAGTCGATGGTTAACTAGTTGAATTCTGCTGGGTTTGAGGATGTCTGATGCAGTTGGTTTGTGGATCTGAAATGAAGTTGTGGTTTCCTTTTGTGTGTCATACCAGAACATGGTTGCTGAATAACAGTTAAATATTAGTTATGTTTCTGTCAGAACTATCTGAAGAGGAGGTTGTTGCAGACTTTTCTATCATTGATTGTTTTCTAAATTTGGAGATGATGGTGTCAGATGGCAGTCGGTCGTGGATATGAAATGAAAGCAGTTTTGGGTTTATCTTCTAATCTGTTTGAACTCCCGAAGAGGATCTGTTTGAGATTTTTGCTTGTTGAATAATGGGCTGATTAAAAGCTGCAGAGAGCTGAGTACAGTCTGATGGCAGTTGAAGTTTCCTTTTTGCGTGCCATATCAGAACATGTTGCTATCTGATGTATCACAGAATATCACAGATTACCAGTTTTTTTGATATATCATAGAACATCAGTTATTTAATACTACAGGTTGTACATGCTGCTATCTGGTATATCATAGAATATCAGAACCTAAGGATCTGCTGCCCTTATGGTATTGCCCATAATCTGATTTGTTGCTGGTTTTATTTGCTGTTTTTAACTGCTGCTTAGCTCAAAAATCATGGGGTTTCTGCTTTTAATTGCTGTTTGGCTGATCTTCTGCTCCAAACGTAGACTGATGTGGACAAACCATGATCATTTGCTCAGATAGTATGCTGGTTTGGTTTTCTATGTGTTGGAAGCCAATAAGAAGAATGGAGAATTTTCACAATGATAAGGATTTTTGGTTTTCTATGGCATGGAAATTCTTGTATTGGGTCTGCTCTACTCTGAACCTGCTTTATGGACTTCTCTTTTGTTAAAACCTGGATGCTTTTTGGCGTTCGATACAAGTTTTGGCTGTTGTTAGTTTACAACTTGAAGCCTAATTTTTTGGCCTGAAAATTCAGAAAAGTTCCTGGGGTTTCTGAATTATTTTTTCAAGTACTAGCTTTATCCTGTATATGGCTTTGGGAAACATATGATGAGGTGGATTGAATGGAGGGGATTTCATTTAGAGGAAGTTAGATAGGGATGGTGAATAGATCCACCATATGTGATCTATCTAGTCCGTAGCAAACGGCTACGGTAAAGACACTTAAAATCCGTTGATGGCTGAGGCTTTGCCAAAAAGCCTAAAGGGTGAATAGACCCACCTTTTGGTCTATCTAGTCCGTAGTAACGGCTACGGTAAAGACGTATCAAATCCGTTTCTAGCTGGTCACTTGCCTAAAGTGAACATCGGGTGCGAGGGGAGCTTGGATACGTGATGTGAATGCGGCTGAGGCATTTTGAGTTTGGCTGTAAAGGTTCAGGAAGTGTGAATACTTTTTGAAGGCTGATAGGAAGCAAAAAGGAAATGAATCTGCTAGGAAGGTTATCACACGGCTGGAGAGGTTTCTAACTTTAGCTTTGTATCTGCTGGAATTTGTTTAGATTCATATAGACACATTACTTGTAAATCATTTTGAGTTTTTGTAATTCTATACTAGAAGGTCAGGTTTGGTCCCCCTTCTAGTATGGATCTTTTTTTCAGGAATAAAATGTTCCTTTCTCCGAGAAAAAATAATAATAATTAAACCAAACCAAAAATGAGCTGGTCGAAGACTCGGCCGATCTGGACCTCCGAAGTACCGCGCACTTCCTCCTGGAGCCTCCCGGTCGTAGAGCCTCATCGTTAGCGCGTTGTCGTTGCTTGGAAAGCTTAGAATCGTGTCTGGAAGTTGTGTTTGAAGCTGAGGGGTCGAAGCCCCTTTTATAGGCGTCATACGGGCGCCTGTGATGATGGGGGCGCCCCTATGGGCTTGGTCAAACCTTATCTCCGCGCCGAACTTGTCGCAGCTGATAAAACCTTTGACCAGGGCGCCCCGGACCTCCCGGGCGCCTGAATGAAAGCTTATCTCTGCTTCGAACTCGAAACAGCAAATACAGCTTTCAACTTGGGCGCCTATATCATCCCGGGCGCCTGAATGCAAGCCTGTTCTGCCTTCTTCGACTAACTCTGGTTTTCTTCTTTGAGCCAGGCGCCCCTATTGATGGGGGTGCCTGGATGCTATTGGGCGCCCCCATCAATGGGGGCGCCTGGCTTCAAGGCTTCCAGCCGCCTTCTGTGTGATTTCCCTGCTTTGTCTTCCATTCTTGGTACCTGCAAGACACACAAATACAAAGCAAATATACACACAATATTAAGCTTAAGGACTTGGTTGTGACTTCGGATTTCCACGAAACCCTAGGTCGAACAGACACAAGTTCCCACCCCCGAGAACGCGCCTTTCACTTACTCCATTCAGGAGACGGTTGCCACCCAGTCCTTCGGGTGGACTTTTGCTTAGCCTCCGATACTCTCAGATCTCGAGACGTCTGAACCCTGACCCATCTCTACTTCTGTCCTTAGTCATCGCTCAGTTAAGTTGCTCAGTCCCTCAGACAAAGACTTCGTGCCCAAACCCTCGGTCCAGGACTTCGGTGCCCAACCCTCGGCCAGGTCTTCGTGCCCAATTCCTCGAACCAGGTCTTCGGTTGTAACGACCCGGAAAATTTTCTTAATATTTTCTTTAAAATATTGAGCATGTCTAGATAATTTTCCGAGGGACCTAGAAATATTAGTACGAACCTTAGCCTAGAAATCCATGATTTTCTCATTTAAATTGAGAACTAAGTACTAATGGGCCTTATATGGGCTTTCTAGTACCATGGTTATTAGTAGATTTTAGGTAAAAAGTTAATATAAATATAAATGGGTTTTAATGAGGAATATTAGCATGATTATGGGTGAATTTTAAGGGAATTTCGAAATAATAAAAAATTAAAATAAAATAAAATAAAATAAAGTGCATGCACCAAGGATTGAACCTTGGACCTCTTGTACTACCATGCATGCACTAACCAATTCACCTAGCAAGGGAGTGCTATGAGGGAATGAAGTGGATTTTTGTTAAGGCTAAAGAAAGTGAAGAGTCACATGAGAGAAGACACCATGTCTCTTCACTTACCCCTCTTCATGGTGTTTAAATGAGAAGTAACTTAACAATTAAGATTCATTCTCTTCTCTTCATCCACCAAGCCACTCCTCTTCTTCCTCTTTCCCTTCTAGCCGAACCCCATAGGAGGGGTTTTCCTTGGAAAAAAATTCACAAGAAGTCCTCTCCTTCAAAATCCAAGGTTCTTGTTCAAGGTTACAAAGGCTAAAGGTGGTCAAAAGGCAACAAGGTCTTCATCCTTCTTCCAAATCTAAGGTCTAAAACCAAGATAATCTAAGGTAAGACTCCCTCACCTGTGGTATAATAGTTCTCCTTGAAGTTATCATGATATGAAAGTTTTGTTTGGGATTTTATGTTGAAAAGAAACCATGAACCCTAATCCTAAACTTTCGGCCACCATGGGTTTTGGGTCCTAGATGATGTTAACAACCTCACTCATGCTTTCTAATGTGTTCTCATGATTATTATAGAATAAAATATAATTTTGGGAAATTTTTGGGGTACCCTAAGACCCTTTAGGATTTGGGACCTTCACTATGATTCCATGGTTAGATTTGGACCTAACCCCTTCAAGTATGTACCTTGTGTATCCTCATGATACAAGGGGAGGTTGAAGGTGATTTATATGAATTTTCACAAGGCCTTGCAACCTTACAAGTTTCCGCCAAGATGAGAAGTAGGGCTAAAAGTTAGGGTTTACTTCAAGTGTGGGTTCCAAAGGCCCCTATGGTATGGTATGGTGGGTGTTTAATGTTTAATTGGGAATTTTATGAAAATTTTCCATGTACCCATGGCCTTGCAAGTTTCGGCCAACCCTAATAAGTAGGGCTAAAAGTTAGGGTTAACCCTAATCATGAGCCCTAATGACTTCCTATGGCCTTATAGGTGATGTGTGGTTGTTCCTTTTCCTTATGCTACCTTACATGTCATTTGAATGATGGAACTCCTCCCTTACAAGTTTCGGCCAAGCCATGTAAATGGGGTTTAGGTGGAGTTAGGGTTTGAAGAATGATGGTTTATGGCTCATTATGATATATATATAAAGGTTCAAGCATGCGGTAGAAATTATGTTACCTATAACCCTAACCCTAAGTACTATGTTACATGTTTGTATGTTCATGTTAGATGCCATGCTTAATAGGGTTTATTCATGAATGTCTTATGTTCTATGCCATGCACTTAGATAGTATGTAGCATGTTTAGAGAAGTCCTACCTATGCATGCTTGTGATGGATACCATACTTCTATATGAAATGCAATGCTTACCTTATGTATCATGATCATGCAAGCTCTATCGATTAGGATAATGGTTTATGTAAACATGTCATGTTTAATGAATATAATGCAATGCTCACCTTATATGCCATGATCATGCAAGCACTATGAACAAGAATGATATTTTATGTAAGCATGCCATGTTTATGAATGAAGTTAATGCAAGCACTATGAACAAGAATGATGTTTTATGTAAGCATGCCATGTTTTATGAATAAAGATGCATGCCATGTTTTATGAATGAAGATAATGCTCATGCCTTTAAGGCATCATGATGCTATGCATTAAGTATGAACAATGAAAGGTCAAGTATGTTTTATGTCATGCTTCATGTAACAAAGCTATGCTATGTCTAAGTATGCTATGAATGTCTTATGAATGATGAAGCATGTAAAGTTATTTTACTTTATGAATGGGCTTGTACCGGACCGAAGTATGAGTCCAAGGGATGGGCACCTTAAGAACGCCCCGGTTCTGGACTACCGACTATGCTGTCCACGGTTCTGGGACTACCGAAGCTGTCCAACAGGGATGGGCACCTTAAGAACGCCCCGGTTCTGGACTACCGACTATGCTGTCCACGGTTCTGGGACTACCGTAGCTGTCCTTACCCTAGTAGGTCGAGACTAGCTACCTCGTATTTACTTAGGGATGCGCGCACATGATGTATGTATGTGGTACAAGCCGGGGACCCCAATGATGTGATGATTATGTTTAAGTATTTAAAAGTATAATTTTAAAGGTTAAGCATCCGTATGTATATGCATTTGACTCATGCATTCATTCATGTTATGCATTATGCCAGGATAGTAATGTTTTATGCTTATGTTTCATGTTAAGAATTATGCATGATAGTAAACGTCTTATGATTATGTTTATGTTAAGAAGATGCCCATATGCTATGTTAGAAAGCATGCTATGTTAAGTTATGTATGTTTATGTTTATGTCATGTATCATGCTATGTTAAGTTTATGTATGTTTATGTTTATGCCATGTATCATGCTATGTTAAGTTTATGTATGTTTATGTTTATGCCATGTATCATGCCATGTTATGTTTATTATGTTTATGTTCAGGCCATGTGTTATGCCATGTTAAGTGTATTTTATGTTCATGCACTATGTGAGAACTATGTCAGGCTAAATGATTTTAGATGCATATGTCCTATGTAGAGCATCAAGTTATGTTAATGTTTCATGTGCTTATGATTAAGTGATGAATGATTTTAGTGAGTAATAAAGAGTCTTACTAAGCCTATGTGCTTATAGTCTTATTTTCCTTATACCGCAGATCACGCAAGGGGACAATAAGAAGCAACAGGAGGGCAAGAATGTGTGTGTGGTAGTGACTTGGCCAAGAAACAATATATTACGAGTCTTATGCTAAAACTTTATGTTTGCTACGTATGTGCTTAGATGATGACTTATGTGACTTTATGACATGATGTTAAGTACGACATGATATGATGCTAAGTATGAAGCTAATATGCTAAGTTCCCATGCCATTATGTTAGGAATGGTAGTCAGGTGCATGTATGTGTAAGTTCAAAGTTATTCCGCTGCATTATGATGTTCACATGCCCTACCTATGTTAACGTAACGCCGCTTTATGGAAAAAAAAAAAGCGGGTGTTACATCGGTGCCCAACCCTCGGCCAGGTCTTCTTGCCCAGTCCTCGACCAGGACTTCGTGCCCAACTTCCGGTCAGGTCTTCGGTGCCCAGCCCTTTGCCAGGACTTAGTGCCCAATCCATGATCAGGACTTAGTGCCCAATTCTTCGAACTAGGACTTATTGCCTAGGTTTACTAGGACATTCCTTTACTTTGGTTACTCCTTTCTTGACTCCCCTTCCTTTGTTTAATGTATCACTGATTTAAGTATTTGTCAAACATTAAAACACTTAGAGGAGAATATCATTGATGCAACTTGCACCAACAGATAAGAGGTGTCGAAGAACTGTCGAAGGGCTGAGCTTCAAATCTGCGTGAAAACCCTATATACCTGACGCCTAGGGTTCCCTAATCGATTACCCAATCGATTACCACGTCAAATTTGTAGGACCGGTGCCGTCAATAGAGGGGGGGGGGTGAATATCGATCGTGAAAAATCTTTCGGAATTCTTCGTAAAACTTTCGTTCGTTCTGGACTTAGAATATTAGTAGCAGCGGAAAACAAATAGAACGAAATAAAGCACGACAGTGACACAGCGGATTTTTACTTGGTTCCCGACCTCCCAGGGTCAGTACATCCAAGGCCTATGCACGGGAACGCCCGTCCACTATTGGTCTCCTTCCCAGACTTTCCAGAGGCGGAGAAACCCGACTTACAGTGCAATATTACAATCAAAGTATAATGAAAACTAATTGCAGTATAATTAAAGCAAACCGAATAGAACAAGTTTGAAACTCGGTCGATCTGGACCTCCGAAGTGCCGCGCACTTCCTCCTGGAGCCTCCCGGTCGTAGAGCCTCGTTTCTAGCGCGTTGTCGTCGGTCAGAATGCTTAGAATGGTTCTTGGAAGTCGTGTCTGAAGCAGAGGGGTCGAAGCCCTTTATATAGGCCTCCTGGGGGCGCCCTGGACGCTGGGGGCGCCCCGGAAGACTCGGTCAAACTTTATCCCTGCGTCTACCTCGCCGCAGCTGATAACAGCTTTGACCAGGGCACCCCGGATCTTCCGGGCGCCCATCTTGAACCCACTCAGCGCTTATCCACTGCTTCGGACTCGCAGCAACGAAACAGTGTTGACCCGGGCCCTCCGGACGCTCCGGGCGCCCCGGACGCTCCGGGCGCCCCGGTTGACACCTATTTTGACTTCATCACGAAACTGCCCTTCTTAGCTCTGTCTGGGGGCGCCCCCACTGTTGGGGGCGCCTTGGCTGCATGGGGGCACTCCCAATGATGGGGGCACCCTGCTTAAAGCCTGCAAGAGCACTTTTTGCCTGGTTTACCTGCTTTGTCTCCGGTTCTTGATACCTGCAAGATACACAAACACAAAGCATAGATACATATTATGTTAGCCTTAAGGACTTGGTTCGGACTTCGGATTTGCACGAAACCCTAGGTCGAACCGGCACGAGTTCCTATCCTCGAGAACTCGCGCCCTTCACCTACTCTTTTCAGGAGACGGTTGCCACCCAGCCCTTCGGGTGGACTTTTGCTTAGCTTCCGATTCTTCCGGACCTCGAGACGCCCAAACCCTGACCCGTCTCTACTCCTGTCCTTAGTCATCACTCAGCTAAGTTGCTTAGTCCCTCGGACCAAGACTTCATTCCCTAGCAATCCTTCGCCAGGTGCCTAGCAGTCCTTCGCCAGGTCTTCTTTCCCTAGCAGTCCTTCGCCAGGTGCCTAGCAGCCCTTCGCTAGGTCTTGGGGTTTCGATACCTAGCAGCCCTTCGCTAGGTGCCTAGCAGCCCTTCGCTAGGTCTTAGGGTTTCGATACCTAGATTAACTAGGACTTTTCTTCAGCTAAGGTTACTTCTCTTTTGCTCCCCTTTGTCTGTTCATTGTCTCACTGACTTAAGTGTATTGTCAAACATAAAAACATTTAAAGAAGAACATCATTGATGCAACTTGCACCAACAAGATTTAGCCGTTCAACGACTATTTCTTGAAGCTTAATCGATTAGCCAATCGGTTAAGAAGTTCTTAATCGATTGCTTAATCGATTTAGCACCTTTCTATGCTCTCGCACAATACGGCTGTAATCGATTGTCCAATCGATTACCGGACACCTTAATCGATTGACCAATTGATTAAGAGAAGGCTAAATCGATTACCCAATCAATTCAGCCAGTTTCTGTTCTCGCAATTCATTTATCTCAATCGATTACGGTTCGTCTTAATCAATTACCCAATTGATTATGGTCCGCCTTAATCAATTACTCAATTGATTACGGTCCGCTTTAATCAATTACCCAATTGATTAAGAACCTTTTTGTTCTTGCGAGACAACAACCCAACCGATCACCCAATTGATTGCTCAACCCTAACTTGCTTAGCTCAAGTCTAGTGTTCCTTTACCTAACCCCGGTCAACTGTAACCTGTTAGGACTTCCTCATCAAGAGTCCGATTATCCCTTTGATCGACTTGGATTTTTCCTTGCCTAGTTCCCAACTAGGACTTAACCTAGTTCCCAACTAGGTTTGCCTAACACTCGAGTTAGGTCTAGTCTCTCGGTAGACTTCCACCTTGCCAGCGTGCAATCTCCCCGATCCACCTAGATTTCACCTAGTCCTAGTAGGTGTGCCTAGTCCCACTAGGACTTTTCTCGTGCCAACGTGTGATCTCCCCAATCCACCTGGACCTAACCTAATCCCACTTGGTGTGCCTAGTCCCACTAGGACTTTTTCCGTGCCAGCGTGTGATCTCCCCGTTCACCTAGTCCCACTAGGTCTCTTCCATTCAAGTCTCTAGTCAACCTTGACCTACTTGACTCACACGATATTCAAACATCATTATCAAACATCGAAACATCCAAACTTAAGCTCACCAAGCTTACCAGATATAAGCTCACCCGAGCCTAGTCAAACTAGGCCAACCCTGCCTTAACAAAGATTGAACCAACAATCTCCCCCTTTTTGATGTTTGACAATATGTTTGAGAAAGACTAATCCCTATTAGCCTTTCAATCTCTCCCCCTTTGACATACATCAAAAACTCTCCCTAAGAGTTTATATGGTCAAAGGCATGCCTAATGAAAGTCCCATACCTTTCATTTTAACCCATGCTCAACCTTGAGTATTCATCGTGATGGAGATTCCCAATCTTTATTTTTCCACCTATAAAAATAAATAATTTTAAACACATGCTTTTAAGGAAGTTCCCCCCTCAAAACATGCTCTAAACCACTATCATTCCACCAACAATGATTTGTGAGTTCCTAAAACATTTAGAAAAACTCAACTTGAGGTGATGAGATTTTGAGATTCAAAACTTGAATCAAAACCTCTCCTTAACCCTTTAGTTTTCACCAACTCATTTTCCTTTTTGATTTCACAATGAAATTTACCCCAATATACTTATAAAAGTATTTCAAGGGGCTAGAGAATGTTAGGTTACTCAAAATTAGGTTAACTGACTGAAAGCAGACAGTTTCAGTCGTGCCAATCAATTGGTGTTGGGTCCCAATCGATTAAGTTATGTCTTAATCGATCAACTGATCGATATGGCTTCTCTTAATCGATCAATGGATCGATTACGTGAGCTTTTATGCTCACAGAAAAGGTTCAACAATCGATTGACCAATGGATTGGTGTTGTCCTAATCGATCACCTGATTGATTGGGAGTTTCTGATTTCTGAAAATAATTTCAGATCGACTTTCAGAGACTTCAAAATAATTCGACAAAATTCGAAAAATCTTGAAATTTTGTATAGACCTTATTGACATATACTATCAGGGGGAAAAATAGTTTTCTTTGAAAATAACTTCCTTTTTCAAAAATTGACACAAAATTGGAAACCATTGAGATACTTCAATGTTTCACTCTATTTTGTATCCAATTCATCAATGATGAGTTCTATCAAAAGATAGTCTTCATCAAGATTTGCCAAGATAGTTTCGAAATGGTTTTCAAAAATAATTTCCAACCATGTTTTTTGGGCTAAATGCACATGACTTGTACATTAGCTTTTCCAATGATTGGAGTTCATTTAAATTCATATTTTAATGAACCTAAAGGTCAATAAGATGCACATAGATCAACACCTAGAGCTTTATTCATCAACCTAACATCTCACTTGTTTCTAATGTGTCTCAAAATACACACAAGTCAACTTATGGTCTTGGTGAGATGTGTAAATTGGTTGTCCCTAAATGAGGGTTTATGCATCTCTATCTAGACATTATAAGCTTTGAACATCTACCTAGGATGTCAATTAATGTCAATGTCCTTAATTTCAATAAACATTAAATTTAATGTATGATAATAACTATGACATGCATCATATGAGAATTTCTAAAAGAATAATTATTATAGCTAGATGATGCATGTATGACATGACATGTGAGATTTTCATAATAAAATATGAATGATGAATTGTGATGTCATGGCATATGATAGGGCATACAAAACATGACATAATAGCATAAAAGAAAATACCTAGTTTTCCTATCTAAGTATCAATAACTCATCGCTAAGTCATTGATAATCCTAATTTTCCAAGATAATGCCGAAACTCTCCAACTTGGCATATCTTTGGATTCTAACCTAGTTGTGCCAACTTTCTTTAGTTCAATCTTCCAAAAATGTAATTTGACACAATTTTACTCTCCTTGAGTAATCAAACAACTTCTTCATTTTCAAGGGTAGCAAATCCTTGAAAATGCCTCAAAGTGCTAACTTCATCAAGGTTGGGTTAACTACCCTTCCAATTTGAGTTGACACTCTCTAGACCTATCTATAGTGTGGCGAACACACTCTTAGGAACCCAAAACATATTGGCGCTCCTTGGGTGTTCTAGGTATTCACTAGGGATGACTTTCCTTGATACCTTCCTAATGACTTTCCTAGGCTTCTCCGAAGCCTTAGTCATGTTGGTCTTGTCTTGGTCAACTCTAAGGATGGCTTCCCTTGTGACCTCGACTTGACTTCTAGACCTAGATTGAGTTCCATACCTATATGGAACTCTATGGTAAGATGGACCATCATTTGTGGCTTTAGGTTTGTACCCCAAACCTTTCTTGCTCCTAGAGGGTTCTTGATTTCCTAAATCTAGGTTTTGATCCTTAGATCCCTTAAGAAAATTTTCTATTCTTTTGAGGGATTGTTCTAATGTTTCAAGTTTTGATCTTAACACTTGATTTTCAATCATTACTTTCTTAAGGCTTGGTTTTCTAAGATTGCCTTGGTAATTATTCTTCTTGGCCTTGGGTTGGGTAGGTCTACCATGAAATATTCTAACTTGTTCCCTATCCTTAGATGTGGTAGTCCTAGCATGGAAGGCTCAATAGTTTGCCTTAGATTTTCCATGCCTCCTATTTTCATGATAAATAACATTAAAGTGATAATAATTATTTTTAGCATGCATTTTATCATGATGAAAATAAGTACCATTACCTAATGGTACCTTAGTCTTGTTCTTGGAGGCTCCCCATTGATTTGAGCTCCTTCTTTTGTTCTTTGTCGAATCCTTTCCCTTTAGACATTGGTTCCGATAATGCCCTTTTTGTTTGCATGAAAAGCACACAATGTGCTTCTTATCCTTCTGTACCATGGGTTTGACCTCCTTTGCCTTCTCCTTAGTCTTGGGTGCCACTTGCATCTTCTTCTTGACCAAATTAGGACACTTGCTCTTATAGTATCCTTTTTGCCTACACTCAAAACAAATAATGTGATCCTTTTTTTTACAAATTTAAATTTTTATACCTTCATGGGGTGTAGAGGTGGCACTCGATTCTTCTTTTTCTTTATTGACCTCGGATGATGATAGTGAAACATTTCTTTGATTCGACATCAATGGAAAATTTTGCTCCCCCTCAATCCTAGAGGTAGAGGCCTGTTGAACATCATCTTCGGATGTTGAACATCTCTCAACTTCCGAGTTTTCTTCCTCCTCCCTCTTTGGATTTGTCTTGATTTGGTATAGTGAAGGGATCTTCATGAAGCATTGTCATTTTGCTCCAAAGCTCTTTGGCATCTTGAAATTCTCCAATTCTATCCAAGATGATGCTTGGTAATAAATTGACCAATAATTTGGTCACTTTGACGTTGGCCTTGCATCTCTTGATTTGCTCCTCATTCCATTTGATTTCTTGAGGAGCTTCCCTTTGCTACTTGTTGGAGCTTCAAAACCACCCGTTAGAGCAAACTATTGCTCTATCTCCATCATGAGGAAATTTTCAATCTTTGTTTTCCAAAGATTGAAATTTGCTTTGTCGTACGGTGGAGGTGCTCGGATGTCATAGCCGAAATCCATTTTTTGAAGTTGAACCTGTTAGTGATATGAGAAAAGTGTCCTAAGGTAATTGCCTTATGATTGTAATCATTTATTTTAATAAATGAATATTCACTATTTGAGTATACATGTTTATGTATTTGATTGAGATCTTAAACTCATTTACTGAATGTCAGCAATACAATTCACAGCATGAGAGAATTTGTGATGAATTCACAACTAGTGATTATCTCTACATGTGCAATTGTGAAGTATTGAAATTGTCCCTAGTCGATGAATTGATAAAAACGGACACTATCAATTCTGTTGAGACTAGCATGGGTTATTCTCTAATCAGCTGATTCTCACTGGCTGGTGACATTGGGATGTCCGGAGATAAACATGAATGCTAGTTAAGGGAACTAGTTCATTGGAGTGACTGGCTGTAAAACTTCATATGGTACTCTACATATAGACATGTCAGTGAAGTTCTTACTGCAGCTTAAGTGCGATATTCCTTTGACTTGCGGTGTTCAAGTCATCTTGGTCATGGAGACTTATACTTTGACATCTTAAGCAAGCATCTCCAAGGAGGTGTGGACCCAGGATGATTGGGTATAAGCCGAAGTGCCCGAAGATGTTTGAACAGCCTACAAAGGATTCACCACTCCTTGCGAGGAGATGTATACCCAAGGCCTATCGTCGGATTGTTACTTGAAGCCTCTGGCCAGAGAATCACATGTTCCGAGTATGAATCTCTCAGAAACATGAGAGTAATTAGAATCCGTTGGACGAGAAAGACATTACTTGGGCTAGGTGTGACGTAGTCAGCCTAGTGGGGACTGACACACATAGACTGTGTCCTGAACCAAGTGGGTATAAGATGGTGAAGAGAATGAGGCACGATTCATTAAAGCTGCTGAAGGGTTTCAGAATTATTTCTGAGGTCAACCGTTGATCTTTCGATTAATTGGGGATCATGATGTACTACTAGGTGCCGCTCATGATCGTTCTATAATTGGTTGATTATAGACGGCCAACATAAATCGAAAGCCTATTTAGTCACACGCACTACGAGTGATCCGAGGGATTTAAAACAAGTTGAAAATTGGATTTTCCGATCAAGAGAGATAAGTCGAATCTGAATTATTCAGAGACGCATCGGAAACATAAAATGGCTAAGTCTTTTGAAAACTTATTGGACGAATTAAATGAGTTTAATTCGTATGGTTTTAGCTTGGGTTTGGCCGGCCAAAGAGGGTCCCCACCCTCTTTGTTTGGCCGGCCACAACAAAAGGGGAAAACCAAATTTTTTGGTTCAAATTATAAAATAAACCGAGCGTGGTTTGTTTTATAAAATTATAGATAAAGAAATTTATATAAAGAAATTTATTTTTCATGGAAATTAAAATGAACCATGGATTGGTTTATTTTATTTTATAAAATCAATAATGGATTGATTTACCATGATAAAGAAATTTATATAAAGAAATTTATATAAAGAAATTTCTTTCAATAAAAAAAGGGAGACATGGTTGTTTTTATCATAAATTAAATTATGATAAAAACTTGGCATGATGGAATAATTCATAGAAAAATTTATATGATAAATTTCTTATGAAAATTTATTCCATAAAAAGGAGACTTGGCGATTGAGAGACTACTATATAAAGGAACCAAGGCAAGGCTTGGAAATTAATCTAAGAGATCTAGAAATAAGCCCTCTCTCTCTCTCCTTCTCTCCTTCTCCCTCTTCTAGTGCCGCCGGCCCTAGAGGCCCTCCCCTTTGCCGTGAGCTTCCAACACCAAGAAGCTGCCAAAGAAGAAGAAGAAGCGGGCGCAATTCCTTCCTTCCTCCCGGAATCTTGATTCCGTTCTTCGTTTGGTGGTTAGTCTTTCCATCTCTCTCTTGGTATTCTTGTCGTGCCTTTGGAGAATCTAGTAGTTCTTGTCGGCACGAAACTCGTGGCTTTGCGAAGTCATCCCGAAGAAAACTCGGCGTGGACGCGAATAGAGGCGGAGCTTCCAAGGGACGCTTACGGTTGGATCTCGTCCCTTCCTTCGAGTTACGCGAGGTATTAAGTAAATTAGTTTACTTTCTGCAAAATTTTAATATATGATCATGTCTACATAATATAAGGTTGCATGCTTAGATGTACGGTTAAATAATTTGAGAAATTATTTATGCTAAATCTTCTGCTGCACGTAATTAAATTTTAAAATTACGAACCCGCATCCATGTCAACATGCACCCGGTCCCAACAGAACCCCTCATGATTATGGCTTCTTGAAATTAGGGTTTCTTCAAATCTTCTACTTCTTCCTCTAGCTCTTGCTCTCTTGACGATGAGTCCAAAGAAGAGCAACCTTGCTCTGATAGTACTTGTTAGGACCGATAGGAGAGCTAGAGGGGGGTGATTAGCTCCGATCTTTGCTCGTTGATGATTTGTTGCGGTGGAAGACTTGAGCAATGCTAACACCTTGATTTCACTTGATATCCACCCCCTTGAGGTGACTAATCCAATGATTCACTCTTCCTCACTCTCTCATACACTATAAAAGATCTCCTTCTTGAGGTGGAGAAACCTCTTATAAGCTTACAAGAAGAAACAACAAGAATATAAGCAAATACAATAGAAATCATACAAGATTTATAGCAATGAGCTCTCTTTGCTTTTCTTGCTTTTTTCAAGCTTGGAATCACCTCTAGAACCTTGAAAATGCAGCAACACTATGATCCAAGACTTCTCTTGAAATGACGATGAAGGAGGAGAAGAGGTTGTTGGTGCAGGCAGCACTTAAGTCAAACCTGGGTTTTGATAATGGAAAAGGGTTCAGAAGTTAAGAGGTTGTTGTGTTCTAACTTGTTCAATAAGTGTGCAGGAAGAAGTCCTAGGTACACTAGGCAAGAAATCCTGGCAAAGGGCTGGGTAAAGAAGTCCTGGTCAAGGACTGGGCAAGAAGACCTGACCGGAAGATGGGCAAAGAAGTCCTGGTCAAGGACCGGGCAAGAAGACCTGACCGGAAGTCGGGCAAAGAAGTCCTGGTCGAGGACTGGGCACGAAGTCCTGGCAAGGGGCTGGGCACCGAAGACCTGACCGGAAGTTGGGCACGAAGACCTGTTCAGGGGGATCGGGCAAAAGTCCAACCGGAGGAGCCGGTTGGCAAAAGATAAACTCTCCTGAGAGGAGTAGGTGAGGATGCGTTCCCCATCGAGGGAACAGTAGGCGTCGGTTCGACCTAGGGTTCCATTTGGGAGACCCGAAGTCAGAACCAAGACAGCTACGGCTGTAATTAATACTTGTTATGTTTTTGGGACTAACCTTGTTTGCAGGGTCGAAGGACTGATCATCTGCAAGTGAAGGTGCTTCACTGGGCCTAGGCGCCCGAATGGAGACAGGTGCCCGAATGGGCTCAGGCGCCCGTGAGGACACGGGTGCCCAAGAGTGAAGGCAAAATCCAAAACATAGCTGCGAAGCCTCTGGACCAAGCCGGATCAGGTGCCCATGAGGTCACGAGCGCCCCCATCAGCTCAGGCGCCCAAGTAGGGGAGGATAAGCGCTGACCGAGCCCGCGGATAAGGATTCGCAGATTGGAGGGCACGTGTCAGGCGCCCCCAACTTGTTAGGCGCCTGTATGAGCACTATAAAAGGAGCTCGGCCCCAAGGCTTCAACATCACTTTTTCTCAACGCTCCAAAGCTTTTCATTCAAGCGCTATGCCCCAGCAAACTCCGACTTCGAGATCCCAGCGCCGCCGCCGACCCTCTGCTCCGAAATACGATCCACATCGGGCGTCGGTAACGAAAAGTGTAGCAATTTCATTTCCTGAAATACTCTTGTACTTAACTTGTAAATCCTTTTGCGCGATTATAGTATTGCCCAAAGTAAATGGTCAAGGACCATGGGCCTTAGAGTAGGAGCCGACCGCGACTCCGAACCAAGTAAAAATCTACTTGTGTTCTTGTTCGATTTAATTCTTTCTGCTGCGTAGTTTCTCTTTCCTAATCCGAAAAGTGTTTAACGATATTCACCCCCCCTCTATCGTTTTCCTCGATCCAACAAGTGGTATCAGAGCGAGTGGCTCAAATTTGGTGCAACCACCAATTTGAGAGTTTTTCAAATTTTACGAAAAATATTAATTTTTTTTCGAATTTTTCTCGTTAATCGAGGTTGGTGCAACACCACTCGATCGCTTTTTCTCAATTGTTTTATTCCCGCACTAATAATCCAAGACCAAGTCTTGGGACAGAATTTCTTTGTTTTTTTGTTATTTCAGAAATTATAAATGGCCATGCAAGAGGGTTTCAGCATAGCCAGACCACCACTCTTCAATGGAGAAGACTTCTCCTACCGGAAGAGTCGGATGGAAGACCACCTAAAAACTCAGGTGGATATGTGGATTATCATCCAATCTGGCCTGGAAATCCCCAAGAATACTGAAGGAGTAGCACAACACTACACAGAATGGGATGCCTCGCTGAAGAAAAAGATCGAGGCTAATGCAAAAGCAACCCAGACGCTGCAGTGTGGATTAACTAAAGAAGAACTGAACCGGGTGGGTCCCTTCAACAGTGCGAAAGAACTCTGGAGTAAGCTGATCGAGTTGCACGAGGGTACCTCTGACACTAGAATCAGCAAAAGGGACCTACTGCTGAACAAATTATACACAATCAAAATGAACGAAGGCGAGTCAGCAGCCCAGCTCCACGCCAGGATCCAGGAGCTGATGAACGGCCTGCACACAATTGGTCACAAGGTAGAAAACCGTGACCTTATTAGGTATACCCTAAACGCTTTCCCAAGAAATACTCTGTGGGCATCTATGGTAGATGCTTACAAAGTTTCTAGGGATCTTTCTAAAATTAAATTAGACGAATTATTTTCAGAATTAGAACTACATGAGCAGACTAACTGCACATTGGCCGAGAAAGGTATTGCTTTTCTTGCAGGAAAAACCCAAGGAAAGGTGGCCAAGAAAAAGCCTCAACCTGCACCCGAGTCTGACTCAGACTCAGACTTAGAAGACAGTGAAGGGGATCGACCCAAGCTGGTTCAGCTAGCCTGGGACTACTACAAGGAGCTGAAGCATCAGACCAACAGAAGAAAAGCCAGCCGAAAGAAGGAAGATCCAGCTGAACCCTCAACGTCTAAGACCAAATCAAATGTAACCTGCTACGAATGCAACAAGAAGGGACACTACAAATCAGAGTGCCCTAATCTAAAAGAAGCCAAGAAGACTCGAAGGAAGAAGGCTCTTCAAGCCACGTGGGACGAATCTTCCTCCGAAGAAGAAGAAGAGGCTCCACAATCAAACCTTCTTGCCTTGACCGCTTCGGAAGACATCGACACCGGATCGGAATCGGAGCCGGACGACGAAAGACTCACCATTTCGGAGAACGGCAAAATAACTGTAAGTGGTTACTCTGAAGTAGAATTATCAAAGTTAATTGCCTACTTATCTCGTAACTTGGCGAAAGCCAAAATCAAAGTCGAGTCCCTCCGACAGGAAGTAAAACTCCTGAAAGAGGGAGCTGACTCTAGATCTTTGACCGAGAAGGTTCAAGAAGGAACCTCTACTCAAGTTGAAAAGCTTGAGAAAGAGAACTCCTCCTTGAAAACTCAAGTCAAGGACCTTAGAGCGGCTTTAGAACGATTCACTTCGGGATCCAAGGGTCTTGACATGATCCTTGGAAAACAGAAGTTCGTTCTAAATCGATCCGGGTTAGGGTATCGAACCAAGTCGAGACAACGGTCATACTATGCTGTATTGAACCAATCTAGACCCAAAGTTCAAGCATGGGTACCCAAACTTTGCCTGAACAACCAAGCTGGACCAAACCAGTATTGGATCTCTAAGGACAAGATTCATATCTTGCCTAATCATTACCGTGGCTTTAGTCCAGGGGGAGCCAACTTAAAAATAATTTTTATAATTAGATAAATTCTTTTCTTAATTTGAATTGCATGCTTGATTGTTTATTTATTTTTTGCAAATTACCATGCTTAGACCTAGGACTGGATAGACTAAGGACTAAAACGATTAACTGAAATTTGAATAACATAGTATTGGGTGGAGGTGAGATGATAGTACGTTAGGGAATCCTTTATGGTGGAACTAGCCAAAGCTACCAATCCAAAACCCAAACTAGTTAGACCAAAATCGTTCAAGGAGTAACTTGAAGATGAATTTTCAATAAAAGGCTTTGTCAAGGAAAGGGTTGATGATCCAATAAGGCTACGGCCAAAGAAGGCCTAGTGCCTCACCAAGACCTGGAAGCCGATTATTGAAAACCAAATTCACTTTACTATTGTCAGATTTGAATCTAACACAAATTTCAATTAATCTTAGATTCAACCACTTTGTAAAATTAAAATTCAATTAAACTTTTTTCAAAATTAATTCAACCTTTCAAAATTAATCATTTTTTAAAAAATAAAATCTTTACTTCTATTAAAACCTATCTCACAAAACCCATAAGGTTAACGTGATTAATAACTATAGACTGGGTGAGATGGTTAGGATCTAACTCAAATTCATCTGTTTTCCAAATAGAAATAATGAATCATGCAATTTAGAGCTTAATTGACCTAATTGTTAGTTGGTCAAAAGAGTCAAATCAGGTCAAAACAGTCAACCCTGGTCAAATGGTCAAACTGGTCAATAGTCAAACTATTGTCAGCTCGGGCACCTGTGACTTGTCGGGCGCCCCCAACCTTCTCTTCGACCAAGACAGCAAAAGCTGTCAACCCTACCTAGCTGACCCAGGCGCCCGTGACCTATCGGGTGCCTAGGTCTTTATCTCCATTCAAGGCAGCAAAAGCTGCCACGAATGACAGCTGATTGCAGGCGCCCGGGTCCACACGGGCGCCCCAAGGCCATCGGTCAAGGCAGCAAAAGCTGCCAAAGGCAGCTGACACCTAAACCAGGCGCCCGAGACCTCCCGGGCGCCTGGCCAACCCCTATATAAGGCCACCGAGTCTCCCTTCATTTGCCACACCAAAATCAAAACCTTCCTTCACTTCTCTTCTTCCCAAGGCGCCCGGACCTCCTTGCTAGTCTTCAAACGCTCTACTTCAAAAATGCCGCCCCGGTATTAAGTTTATTATCCCTTTCTTTTAAGCAATTTCATTTTCTCGCTTATTAAATGCATCATTTTTCTTTAAATATCTAGAAAACGTCGCGTCTCTCAACCCAACCCCGTGGGCGAACCTAGCCCCGACCTGAGGTTTCCCAACCTAGAATTGTTCAACAAATTTGCCCAAACAACTTATAAGCCTATAAAGACTAGTTTTCTAAATAGGCAATTCTTTACCCAATCCTGCCCCTTAGCGATGGACGCAATCAACTTTTATCAACTAGATCACCTAGTCTTCTACACTCATCCTGTGAACTCGACCTTGTGTATAGAATTTTACAACAACCTTGTCAAGATAGATGACCTACTCTACTCTACCACGGTACAAGGCACTCGCCTAACCATTTCTTCGACCCTGTTGAATCAGTTTCTCAGACTACGACCTTCACAGTCTACCTTTTCTTGTTATCCTCCGGCCGACCCGCCCTTCGCACCCCCCTATTCGCACATCACACTAGATACTCTTTACTCCTATTTCTTTGGAGATGTACGAAATCCGTTGGCTTGGCGATTTCAATCCGTTGACCTCCGAGTCCAAGATTATGCCCTTTACTGAGTGATAATTCGCTGTGTTCTCCCACTTACCACTCGAGATGTCGCGACCATGCGACCATTTCACATTTTCTTACTCTATGCCATGATTCATCAGCTTGATATCGACATAGGTCTCCACATATTCCATACCATCATTTACGCATCGAGCGTATCTACTCACGATCGAGTACATATGCCCTACTGCCACATTATTACCTCCCTTCTTCACCACCACGGTCGCGACATCACTGCCGGAGAGATTATTTCGATGACTGAGTTTGACGAAATAGGGATTAGGAATTTTTCTTTAGCGGGGATAGACGTCTCGGCCACGGGGGTCCTAGCGTGGAGACGGGAGAGGGCTAGACAACAGGACGACTCCAACAAGGAGGTGGAGGTAGACGTAGCTGATCTCGCAGCCAAGATCAACGAGCAGTTATAGGAGCCTCCCCCACCGACTATCGACCAGCGCATCACATCATTCCAGACGGAGTTACACAGTCTCAGGGAGGAGGTCGAGGCCTATCACATCGAGGAGATGGACGCCATCCGAGCCAATCAAGAGACGAGCGACGCACGATACAACGAAATGATGTCGCTGTTTCGATTCTGGCAGCCTCGCCCATCTTACCATCCTGGCCCTTCCTCTTAATTAGTTCAGATTGACATTTTCAGTTGTACTGTTGACTATTTGACTACCCCTACTGAGTAGGGTAGATATGTATTTGACTATGGCTTGACTTGACTGGTCTTACTGCTGACCAGGTGACTCTTATCCATCTATCAGGTTTACTTGAGTTATTTGTGTTATGCTATTTTTAATTAGTGTGCTTAGAGCTATGCTTGGTAGAATACGACTACTCTATTTATGTTTTTTTGTATGTTTTTATTGTTTTATTACTTATTTGAAAAATCATTTATTCCATTTAAACTCAAAATGATTTTCAACTTAGTTTTTTTTAAAAAAACTTACCCCCTTCAAAACTAGGACTTTTTTTTGCAAATGGACTTAGCTTAGGCCCTAACTCTAGAACTGCATGCACCTATAGATCTAGAAGCCAGCATCTCACAAGCACCTTAGGGTACTTTTGATTGATAACCTAGATTGGGTTGAGATGCTTAGGTCTATGCCTTGATTTAAGATGCTTTAAGTCAGTGCATCTACAGTAATTGGGGCAATAAATACCAATTGAACAGTAATCAGGTTAAGTGTCAAGCTTAGAAAATCTAACTTGATCATATCACTTAACTTGACTAACCCTAGCGAAAACTACTATTTATAGCAGTTAGTAAGTAGCTAACTGGGTTAGACAGGACCCGAAAGAGAGAATTTGAATTGATTTGGTCCAGTTTATACTTAGAATTGGTTCAATACAGTACCTTACTTTTATTACTCAATTTTTTTTGCTATACTTTTTTTGATATATGGCAAAGGGGGAGAGATTGGAAAGGAGAGAAAAGAATGTTTTAAAATTTTTTTTTCAAAACTTTTATCTCCTTTATCAAAAAATAAAGTTCTCTAAGTACTTAAGTTCTTTTTGAAAGTTAATTTCTGTTTGAAAATTCTTCTAAGTACTTAACTCAAAATTATTTTTGAAAATATTCTAAGTACTTAACTCAAAATTGTTTTCAAAAATATTCTAAGTACTTACTCTAAAATTTTCTGGTGGAAAATTTTCTAAGTGTCAAAACTTCAAAATCTCTTGAAAATTTTCTAAGCGCTAAAGCTAAATGTGTTGAAAAATTTTCTAAGTGCCCAACTCAAAATATTTTGGAAATTTTTTCTAACTTAATAATCCCTTTTTGAAAATTTTCTAAGTATTGAAAAACCTGAAAAATCTTTTCAATTTTAGAAACAAGGACTTAGAAACGTTTTCAAAAACCCCACGAATTTTTGAAAAACTCAGGGGGAGATTTCTTCTAGGGGGAGGAAAGTAAATCTATTACTTTACCTATTTCTTTAACTTAACTTTTTGAACCGGGTTGCCATAAATCAAAAAGGGAGAGATTGTTGGTGCAGGCAACACCTAAGTCAAACCTGGGTTTTGATAATGGCAAAGATTCAGAAGTTAAGAGGTTGTTGTGTTCTAACTTGTTCACTAAGTGTGTAGGAAGAAGTCCTAGGTACACTAGGCAAGAAGTCCTGGCAAAGGGCTGGGCAAAAAAGTCCTGGTCAAGGACTGGGCAAGAAGACCTGACCGAAAGTCGGGCAAAGAAGTCATGGTCAAGGACCGGGCAAGAAGACCTGACTGGAAGTCGGGCAAAGAAGTCTTGGTCGAGGACTGGGCACGAAGTCCTGGCAAGGGGCTGGGCACTGAAGACCTGACCGGATATTGGGTACGAAGACCTGGTCAGGGGGATCGGGCAAAAGTCCAACCGGAGGAGCGGGTTGGCAAAAGGTAAACTCTCCTGAGAGGAGTAGGTGAGGACGCGTTCCCCGTCGAGGGAACAGTAGGCGTCGATTCGACCTAGGGTTCCATTTGGGAGATCCGAAATCAGAACCAAGACAGCTACGGCTGTAATTAATACTTGTTATGTTTTTGGGACTAACCTTGTTTGCAGGGTCGAAGGACTGATCGTCTGCAAGTGAAGGTGCTTCACTGGGCCTAGGCGCCCGAATGGAGACAAGCGCCCGAATGGGCTCAGGTGCCCGTGGGGACACGGGCGCCCAAGAGTGAAGGAAAAATCCAAAACATAGCTGCAAAGCCTCTGGACCAAGACGGATCAAGCGCCCGTGAGGTCACGGGCGCCCCCATCAGCTCAGGTGCCCAAGTAGGGGAGGATAAGCGCTGACCAAACCCGCGGATAAGGATTCGCAGATCGGAGGGCACGTGTTAGGCGCCCCCAACCTGTCAGGCGCCCGTATGAGCACTATAAAAGGGGCTCGACCCCAAGGCTTCAACATCACTTTTTCTCAACACTCCAAAGCTTTTCATTCAAGAGCTACGCCCCGGCAAACTTCGACTTCGAGATCCCAGAGCCGACGACGACCCTCTGCTCCGAAATACGATCCACATCGGGCGTCGATAACGAAAAGTGTAGCAATTTCAATTTCCTGAAATACTCTTGTACTTAACTTGTAAATCCTTTTGCGCGATTATAGTATTGCCCAAAGTAAACGGTTAAGGACCGTGGGCCTTGGAGTAGGAGCCGACCACGACTCCGAACCAAGTAAAAATCTACTTGTGTTCTTGTGCGATTTAATTCTTTCGGCTGCATATTTTCTCTTTCCTAATCTGAAAAGTGTTTAACGATATTCACCCCCCCTCTATCGTTTTCCTCGATCCAACAGAGGTGCCGAAGAACTGCCGAAGGACTGACCTTCAAACCTACGTGAAAACCCTATATACCCGACACCTAGGGTTCTAAAGGAAGTAAAGGAGGGCTCTAAAGTAAGGGTCGAGTGATAACGATGGGGCGACGTGGTTAGACAAGCCATGAACTCTCACCATTCACGTAATACTGTAATCCACTTGATCGGGCAGCCTATTGACAGACTAGCAAGGATTCACAAGAGCAGAAAAACTTCCCTTTCTACAGGAAGGTTGAGGGATTACCCAATCGATTACCACGTCAAACTTAGCTGTTCAATGACTATTTTTTGAAGCCTAATCGATTAGCTAATCGATTAAGAAGTTCTTAATCAATGGCTTAATCGATTTAGCACCTTTCTGTGCTCTCGTGCAATACGGCTGTAATCGATTGCCCAATCGATTATCGAACACCTTAATCAATTGATCAATCGATTTAGAGAAGGCTGAATCGATTACCCAATCGATTCAGCCAGATTCTGTTCTCGCAACTCATTTCTCTCAATCAATTACCCAATCGATTACGGTTCGTCTTAATCAATTACCCAATTGATTACGGTACATCTTAATCAATTACCCAATTGATTATGGCCCGCTTTAATCAATTACCCAATTGATTAAGAACCTTTAATTCTGTTCTTGCGAGACAACAACCCAACCGATCATCCAATCGATTGCTCAACCCTAACTTGCTTAGCTCAAGTCTAGGGTTCCTTTACCTAACCCCGGTCAACCGTGACCTGTTAGGACTTCTTCACCAAGTGTCCAACATCCCTTTGACCGACTTGAATTTTTTCCTTGCCTAATTCCTAACTAAGACTTAACCTAGTTCCCAACCAGGTTTGCCTAACACTCGAGTTAGGTCTAGTCTCTCGGTAGACTTCCACCTTGTCAGCATGCGATCTCCCCGATCCACCTAGACTTCACCTAATCCTACTAGGTGTGTCTAGTCGCACTAGGACTTTTCTCGTACTAAAATACAATCTCCTCAATCCACCTGAATCTCACTTAGTCCCACTAGGACTTTTCCCGTGCTAGCGTGTGATCTCCCCGATCCACCTGAACTTCACCTAGTCCCACTAGGACTTTTCCCGTGCCAGCGTGCGATCTCCCCGATCCACCTGGATTTCACCTAGTCCCACTAGGTCTCTTCTATTCAAGTCTCCAATCAACCTTGACCCACTTGACTTACACGATATCCAAACATCATTATCAAATATCGAAACATCCAAACTTAAGTTCACCAAGCTTACCAGACATAAACTCACCCGAGCCTAGTCAAACTAGGTCAACTCTGACCTATCAAAGATTGCACCAACAGTTACGGTGAGCAATATATCAAAGTTGTGCTGAGAAATATGGTGAAGTTGTGCCGAGCAATAAGGTTATTTTTAAAATATATTAACCTTATTAATTTTTTCTCTTTTTTGCCTTTATTAGCTTCTAATAACAAGTAAAGCCGACCTAATATTTTTTTTTTTTGCATTTACTTTCTGGTAGCAATCAGAATCATAGTCCTTCTTTAATCTCATATTTCTATAGGTAATCAAAATCATCTATCGGACTCTGACATTGTTAGACTTATTAAGAATAATTATATAGTAAAAGAAAATTATTAATTCGTTATTAAATAATTAACTGACATATGAAATTTATTATTAGCAAACAGTCAATAAATAAATATGTCTCTTGCTCTTCTTCTAATTATTAAGAATAATAATATAACAAAAGAAAATATTAATTAGTTATTAAATAATTAACTAACATATAAATATATTAATAGTTATAGTTTAGTTTGTTTGAATATGAAGTTCTAATTTAGAAGACATGAATTTGATTAATTTGGGCCAGAATTTGTCTACCTGTAAGAACATTATGAAAACTGTTTTTATAGGATAAAGGGACGACAATAAGAGGAGTGATTTTTAAATCGGTAATAATAGTGTAGTAGTTGAAAATTGCTCTTATATAGATGTATTTTTACAGGAGGAAAAGGTAAGGTGTCCTTTAGATAAAAAATCAAAGTGGGGTACTGTTTTGATCATTCGAAAAATGAGGAGTCCTCTTATGATTTTTGCCCAATTCAATATCAACTATATTCAACCATGCTCACTATTTAGCTTGAAAAGTATCTATATAAGATGGTACAACAATTTAGATGGTATTTATGTGTTGAATCTCTTTATAGCGAAATAATAAATTGACTTTTTTATTACATATATATTTACTTTGACGATTATCTACTTAGTATTTAATCTCCCAAGTCTATTCATCAAATTCACATATTGAACAATTGTAATTACTCGAGGAGACAAACAATCAATTAGCAACCTTAATTCCCATTAGAATTAGATCGATGTATCATATATTTTGAGTAAAAGGATTTGGCGAAATCATATATATTAAGATTAATTAGATGACCATGCAACAGGAATTATGCAAATTAAAGAACAATACAGTGGTTTGCATTCTTTGGATGCAATTTATTGGAAATTAAACGATATGAAATTTGTTGTGGCCAGAAACAGTAGTAACCGATCATGCACGCACGCACCTACCTACATTTTGTAGGTGACTGAGATCGGACTCCTCACTTCGCGCTGGCTCGAAATCCACTTCAAGTAGCCCTGCGTTGCACTCGCACCGCCGCTGCCTCCACCAGACATCGTCAACGTCACACTGAACTTCATCTCTTGGTTCAGGCTGTTGAACCGCAGAATCGAGGGGTACACGCGCACGTTCACTCCGGACGGCGCGCCGACCACGGCCATGTAGGTCGCAGACGGAGCGCCCACGTTCTTGAGCCTTCGCTCTAGCGTCACCGTAGTTGCGTTGGCGCTGAGCGCCACTGAGATGGAAGGATAGTTCAAGTCCTTTTCTTGGATGCTGCCGGCGGTTTGGCAGGTAGTGTTTCTCCTCGTGATCACATTGAGTTGGGCGTCGGTGTAGCCCAAACCGCATAGGTAGGAAATGTAGTCGTCGGGAGAAATGTCGTAGACTAGTCCAGGGTTTCCCGCCTTTATGGGGTTGACATAGCCGGCGCCGATTGAGAAAAGGTCGGCCGGGAGGTGTTGCTCGTTCAGGATCGGGTTCCCGGCCTTGTCCAACACATTGGCAGTCGTCATGATGGCGGATCTGACGGCGGCAGGAGACCAGTCTGGGTGGGCGCTTTTGATTAGAGCGGCAATGCCGCTGAGATGAGGGGTGGACATGGAAGTTCCTGATATTATATTGAATCCTGGGCCCTGCGGCGGCGGCGGCGCCGGCGGTAAGTTGGATGGCCAGGCCGCCAAGACGTTGACGCCGGGGCCGATCACGTCCGGCTTCAAAATGCCGGGACTAGCCGCGCTTGGGCCTCTTGAAGAGAAGAATGAGACGACCGGAGCAGGGGATGTGCCGAGAACGGTGCCCTCGAAAAGGAATGCTGCCGTGGCGTTGGTGGTGGAGTTGATGTAGGCTCTGATTTGATCTCCGGCGGCGAAACTGACATCCGATGCCGGGAGCACGTGAGCGTTAGGGAAGGTAGTGTAGCCCTCGTACAATTGGTTCATGACGATCATGCCGACGCCGCCGGCGTCCTTCACGAAGACCCCCTTTTGCACATTTGGGACTATTCCGGATTCGCACAGCACGATCTTTCCCTTGACGTCGATGCCGAAGAAGAAGCTACTGGTGCAGTAGCGGGAGAGTTCTGGGACAACGCTTGCTCCGGCGTCGACCAGAGGGTAGGGATCGGGGGCGATGGACTTGGGCTGGTACAGGGACTCTCCGTTCAATGTTTGGCCATTGCCGAGCTTCACCGTCGACCTGATCTCCCTGTCCATTGTTCCGGCTGCGACTGTGAGGATCCACGGCGCCTCGTTAGAGAGTGAGCTCGGGTCTGGTCCAGAATTGCCTGCCGCGCAGCTCACGAACACTCCATTGTCGATCGCTCCGAAGGCGCCCACCGCGATGGCGTCCTCGTCAAATGGCACCGAGGGACCACCGAGAGAAAGAGAGAGCACGTCGACTCCGTCGGACACCGCCGCGTCCATTCCGGCCAATATATCACTGCTGGCACAACCGATGCCGGAGCAGACTTTGTACATGGCGATGTGCGCGAGGGGCGCCATGCCAGTGGCGACGCCGTAGGCATTTCCTAGGAGTTCAGCGCCGGGCACCGGTGCTCCGGCGGCTGTGCTAGCAGTGTGGGTGCCGTGACCCACGTCGTCTGCCGGGGACTCAGTCGGCGATTCGCCAATAAATGCTCTGGCTCCGATGAGCTTGTTGTTGCAGCTAGACGCGTTGAAGTCGCACCGTCCCTTCCACTTAGCGGGCGGCGGCGGCATCCCAGAACCGTCGAAAGAAGGATGGTCGGGGAAGATGCCGGTGTCCAAGAGTCCCACGATAATGCCTCGGCCTAAGTCGGATTGATTCCACAATCCCTGTCGGAGGTGCAACCCCAAAAAGTCCGGCGTGTGGGTGGTCTGCAACTGATAGGTGCGGTCGGGGTAAGCACGCACAAAACCTGGAAGTGCCGACATGGCCACCAGCTCAAGCTCCGACAAACGAGCGGAGAAACCATGTATGACTTTGTTGTAGGCGTAGATGAATTGCAACTCAGGATTCACCGCAGAGAGGAAATTAGATCTGTAAAAGGTCTCCTGCAGGTCCGCCGCGATGCCCTCCGGCAGCCGCACGTGGACTATGTAAGTCCGGCGTTGCGTGTCGTCGATGGGAGCATAGGAAGCCTGAGATGGAGCGAAGCAGATCAGTAGGAGAGCGAAGAGGAGCTGAAAGAGTGGGAAGTGAATCCTTTTAATTGGTTGGTGTTCCATTGCTGATGCGTACGTTTAATTGATTGATTGATTGGTGGTGAATCTGCATTGAGACTAGATAGCCGTATATATACGTATATACATGTGGCGTTGGAGGGGGAGAAGAAGAAGGTGAGATCGAATGAATTAATTAAACAGGACAATTATATACATATTTAATTGAGCAGGGCCGGCGCCAGTTAGTTAGATTTTAAGTTTGGCGAAGTTACTTAGGATGGGTTGAGCTGCAGGCTTTGAGAGGTTTCGATATGGAACAAAAAGCAGGCGATGCATGCTTTCATGGGCTTGCGAATCAATCGAGGAGAGAAGTTGCGGGACTTCTTCGCTCACAAGGTTTCAGGCGGTTGGTTTTTGTTTGGACGAAGTTATTTAGGATGTGTTGGGCGCAGCCATTAGACCCAACCACGGTCTGATGATTTGAAATGATTGGTTCAACGGTTAAGAATTGTCAATTCCATGGTGAACAACTGTTGATCTGATAGTTAAGAACATCTATTTGCCTATTTTAATTTAGAAAGTTAACCTTTAATTTTAACTGTCCAGGACCATTATGACTCATACTTCTGAATTATCGATTATGACTTATACTTCTGAACTGTCGATTTATAATTTATGACGGTTCAAGATTTTATTATTATTTTAAAAAATATTTAAAATTATAAATTTATTAAAAAATCAATGGTGGAAATCGCGTGTGTGTGTGTCTCGACGCACCCATGCACGTTCGTGTTCTAATCGGTTGATGAATTGATTGGGAGGATCAATCAATTTACCAATCGATTGATTCCTCGATTAAAAATGTCTCAATCAATTGATGCACCAAGCCTCAATTGATTGAGGTATATATCGCGACACCTCGAATCGATTCCTGAATCAATTTGAGGCGTAATGTCATGATCAAGTGCGGTCATATTCCAATCGTAATCCGGCCGAAATTCAGTTTCCTTCCCTCTTAGGTTTACCAATCTCCTCGGATTATAATTTGGGTCAGGTTATCAGACGCGCATAGGCACCTCAATCGATTCACCAATCAATTGGAGCCTCGAATCAACTGGTCAATTGATTAGAGTTGGATGTCGCGCACAGTTGACGCAAAGGTGCATAGTATATCAAAACTTTATATATATATATAATAGTGATATCCTACATACCACTACATGGGTGATTGTGGCCGACGGTAGGCGTGGCATGCTGATTGGGCTTAAAAATGATTTAAATTTTTTTCTCTTTCTTTATCTCCCCGTGCCATGCAAATTGACGTCTCTCTCTCTCTGTATTTGGCTGCCCGCCTCTCTTTCTAAGTTTAAAGATCCGCTCCTCTCTCTTTCGCTCCTCTCTTCTGTCATTTCAACTCTAGGGTTTACGGTCGTCTTCTCCACCACCACCACCAAAGTGATCCTCTCCGCCGTTAGTGTTTGTGTTAAAGAATGGTGCAAGAACATGTTGCAAAAGTATATTTCGTGTGTGCCAACAATTTGCCTTAACCAGTACCACGTTGATCACTTTGATTATCCCAAACCAGCACCATCTTTATTGCTGGTTTAGGGGCAACCCCTAACCATATTGGAGCTGATTTTTGTAAAAACAACCTCAACTTTATTGCTAGTTTAGGGAAAAATCAACCCTAACTTTGAGGTTGGTTTAGGAAGAAATTAGCCCCAACTTTGGTGCTAGTTTTGCCCTGAATCAGCTCCAACGTCGGTTAGTCTAGATCCCCCAAAAATCTAAATCCTAACTTTGTTGTTAGTTTATCTGATTTTGAATAATTCCAGTTATCACTTGGGCATAAAATCCAATTGACGAGTGTTTTAGGACACTTTAATGATTTTTTTTGCCATCCAACAATGAAAGGAAGGAATTATGGGTCTGTTCATTTACATGATCAACACATAGCTATCATTATATAATCCTCTTTTGCCATTTTTCCTGACATACAAGATATTCCATAAATTCGCGGATTGATGGTGAATATATTTTAAAGTTGGGATTCAACAGCTCAAATATTCAAATTTTTTGGTACATTTTATAGTTTTGAAAGGTAGAAGGAAATAGTATAAAAATAATAAATTTAAATTTTCAGGTGTACCAGTTGAATTCACCGGAAGAGATATATCTCTGTTGCTTGGTATTTCAAAAAGAGGTGCTTCGGTGCCTATGAGCTCAACAAATACAAATGGTGACCTCTTTCTTGCTAACTTCTCTAATAAAAAAGAACCTACTAGATCAAGAATTGAGGAACTTCTTAAACTCTATTGTCGTAGAGTTGAAGTTGATGCTAAAGTTTTAGTATTTTGTAAATTATATATTTTGCATATATTCATTTGTGTGATATTTTCATCTAGTACATATAAAGTTTCATTTGTTTGTGTCTGTTAGATATTGTAGATGATTATGCAAATCTAAGTAGATTCAATTAGATTGAAGTGATTTATCAATTTATGTGTCCCCAATTGATTACCATCGGGGATATTTTTTTATCAAGTCAGGCATCTCAAATGACCATTTCAATTCCATACCTAAAAGGATTTGCTAGTCTTTTACCTGTAAGTTTTTTAATGATAAATGTGATATTGTAATATGGACATGATAATGATATCAAGATTCTGTATAATGAAACGCAAACATGGTTTTTGGAGCATGTCCCAATCCAGAAACTATATCATATTGAAGGTGAAAGAATTAATAAGTGGAAGTCTACTCCTTCACATATTAGTAAGGTTAGAGCTTTGTTAGCTCAAGTCTCACTTGATGAGGTACAAATTCAAAATTATGAAGTAAAATTTATTTAAACTATTTAAATAAATCTCTAATTTGATAGGTGATTAGGGAACTCGTTCCTACCCATGCTGAAAAGATATTGGTACAAACTCTCCCGAACATGGATGATATTCAACATCCAACAGAGACTTCCCCAATACATGAAACAGAAGGTAGAAATCTGGTTGATATTGAATGTCCTAATTATATAATTTATCAGAATCAATTAAAGGAGCTAACAATGGAATATAATTAGTTAAAGGAAAGGGTTAATGAATTAGTTGCAATTGTTGGGAACGAGATGGCTAGAGAGGGGGGGGGGGTGAATATAGCCAATTACTCCTTCTTTGAGGAGTTATCAAATTTCTACACTTGAACTATCAGTAGCACAGCGGAAGTATGAAAATAAAACTTGCAGAAACTTAAACCAAATCCTAACTAGCAAGATTAGCAAGATCGCTAACAAGGAGATTTTACAAGGTTCGGGGATAACTTGCCCCTACTCCTTGGTGTGCCCTTAAGGTGGGTGATCCCTTGATCGTCGACAGATCAAGCCCCGGTGAAACCGGATATGAAGCAACCTCCTTCTCGGTGGAGAAACCTCCCCACATTGTGTTTCAAACAATGATATAGAATGAGCACAAAGAAACAACAAGAAGGATCTTACTCAAACACTTAGCAAGGACAAAGACACAGCAAGCTTCCCTGAGCTCCACCCAGTGGCGATCTCACGCAAGAACCCTCTTCGTGTCTTCCCACTGTCGGACTCCAAGCCTCTTGTCTTCTCCTTCAAGCGCTCAAGTATGATGTTTGCTTCTCAACAGCTTGCTCAGAATGATTGAAGAACTCAAGAACAGCAAGCTTGTCACGCAGGAACTCAGAAGCACTAAAACTCAAGTCGTTCTTCTCAACTCAACTTCTCTCGTTCCTTTTTGTTTCTCCGCCAAGCGACAGGTGATCTCATCTCCAGCAGCCTACCGCTGCCTCACTGCCAACGCGCCAGCTACACTGAACCCTAACTGAACTTCCTGAGCTCCCTCAGCCAAGCTTCAGTCAGCAGCTTCAGTCCTGCATCCAGCCGTTGCAACCTGTGTGGAGAAAGGGACAAACCTGCTCCAAGGAAAGCTCTCTTTGACTTCTCCTTGAGAGTTTGAATCCTCCCCTGTCACCTAAACTCAATCAGAGTATTAGAGCAGTAAATCAAGCAGCATATCAAATATCAGAGAGAAGTGGCAGCGAATCGGTTGTGTTCAGACGCGATCAGAGCGTCTGACAATGCAATTTGAATTAAAGTGATCGGTCACCAGACCGATCAGAGAGCCTCCTGATCGGTCACCAGACCGATCAGGCTGGTTCCAGACCGATCAGGCTCCGTCCTGATCGATCCCCAACGCTCAATCGAAATCGCGATTTCTTTGAGATTCCCCTGGACCGATCACCAGACCGATCCACCTTTATATTGGGCGATTTCTGAGTCTCGCAGGCTAAGCCCTCTGATAGGTCACCGGACCGATCAGGAAGACTCCTGATCGGTCACCAGACCGATCAGAACCTTACCAGACCGATCAGGCTCCGTCCTGATCGATCTTAGAGAGGAACCTGCGACACTTGATCGTTCTCCGGAACGATCTGCACAGTGATCCTGATCGGTCACCAGACCGATCAGGAGCAGTTCAGCAAGAGAACTCAACCTCACTGCTCGCTCCCTGATCGGTCACCAGACCGATCAGGAACAAGTCAATGGGTGAAACGCATACTCCCTGATCGGTCACCAGATCGATCAGGAGCAACACAGTAGGTTCCCAACCTCACTGTGTGCTCCCTGATCGGTCGCCCGACCGATCAGTCATCGCTGGATCGGTCACCAGACCGATCCACGAAGGAGCAGCGTGCCAAAATCCCTGATCGATCACCAGACCGATCCAGGGACTCAAACTCAGCCCTCCAAGCTAAGTTTCCATCCACCTTAGCCCTCCAAGCTAAGGATTTTCCATCTAACTCTCCAAGTTGGGAATTTGCACCTAACCCTCCAGGTTAGGACTTTTCACCTAGCCCTCCAAGCTAGGACTTTTCACCTAGCCCTCCAAGCTAGGACTTTTCACCCAACCCTTCCGAGTTAGAACATCATCCAACCTAGCCCTCCAAGCTAGGCACCTGACCCTCCAAGCCAGGACTTTTTCACCTAATTCTCCAGGATGGGAATTTGCACCTAACCCTCCAGGTTAGGACTTTTCACCTAGCCCTCCAAGCTAGGACTTTTCACCCAACCCTTCCGAATTAGGACTTTTCCAACACCTAGCCCTCCAGCTAGGACTTTTCCAAACACCTAGCCTCCCAGACTAGGATTTTCAACACCTAACCCTCCAGGTTAGGATTTTCCATCACCTAGCCCTCCAGACTAGGATTTTCCATACCATGCCTGATCCCCGATCAGGACTTTTCATAATCATCATAATCAACCCAAACTAAAATCGATGTCAACACCAAAACAACAATCAGGGCCAGACTGCATCAACAATCTCCCCCTTTTTGTTGTTTGACAATCCGATTTTAAGTTTAGTGATCTCAATCAATATTCCAACTTTAGAATCATAGGGGAATCCAGATCCTCCCCCTACAACATGGTCATTCTAAACTTAACCAATCCACACTCTCCCCCTTTGTCGAACACCGAAAAGGAGCTAGAGGGGCTGTTAAGTTTAAACAAACTCCCCCTCAACCCTAGGGGTATCCAATCAACAAAGATGTAATAGTTTGTGGAATAATCATACGACCGCATGTGAAAAGGTATCATAAGACATAGCAAGCACATGCATCATATGAGTATGAAGTATAAATCCCAGAACATGCCATAATATTCATAAGTATCAAGTAAACATGGCAGTGTAAGCATGAACATGGCAATGGATCAATCATGCAGATCATAGGCATATAAACAACATGGCATCAACAATATGCATATTATCATGTGATAAAAACATAATCATGGTAATATAGCACAAATCCAAATACTAGTCATCATAGCATCATCAGACAGGAACATCTTAAGCAAGATGGAAC
The DNA here is from genome assembly GCA_024364735.1 of Boesenbergia rotunda. NCBI lineage: Eukaryota > Viridiplantae > Streptophyta > Magnoliopsida > Zingiberales > Zingiberaceae > Boesenbergia > Boesenbergia rotunda. The sequence goes on along the minus strand of JAGFNQ010009795.1, from coordinate 41,333 downwards.
AAAAAGGTCAGGATGTACACATCCGTCAAAAACAACAAACATGAACATAGAGCGGTCAATCGTCAGCTGGATCATCGTCCGAATCATCAATGTAGATGATATCTCCTGGTGAAGGGCCACTGGGAGATGCACCATCTGGAAATGTATGATGATACCATTCTTCATACCATCTGTCCTGGAAGGAGTGCATCTCAGAGACATCAGAGGCCAGAACATCGAGACGGTGATCAAAAGTCTGAAACTTTGAGCGGACCTCCTGTCGCCAGAGCTCAGAGATATGCAATTCGTGCTCTAACTTCCGCTCTATCTCCGCTACCTGCCAGCGTAGATCAGGAGCCCACTCATCATAATCGGCAGTAGTAGCTAGCGCCCCCTGGTCACGGGCTGCTCTCGGTAGCTCCCCTGCATGTCTGCGAGCCTTCCACCTAAGCCCCTGAGTCCCGAGAACAATGCCGGACTGAGCAAGCATGCGACGATCCAGACGGCAGTCCTGTCGGGTCATGGGCACAATACGGCCCTGTGAAACATCGATGCCAACCGACGCCAGCCAGGCAGTGATGATGTGGCCGAATGGCATATAGACCGACTGGGATGAAGGCATACTGTGTACGATGATAGAGAAGTAAACCGAAGCCACTGGGTCAAAATCTAGCTGCTGGTGCAACCCGTAAAGCATCAAGCAGTGGAACGGTCGAATCGCATCGAGATGTTTCGAGGTAGTGGGAAGGAGACAATTGGTGATGATTTTAAACAACACATAGTCAACAGGGGAAAGTCGAAGAGCAGGGAAAGTGGGAAAGGCCCGGGTGCGCTTACCAGAACCCTCTGGCCTGGGATGACCTAGAAAGTACTCGTAGATGGAATCGGGAGTCACTCCATCGAAAGGAACTGGAAGGGGAGTAGGAGGAAAAGGGTAGAGAAAGAAATCATTGTTTGACCTGCGACACCCGAGAAAATCAGTGAAAATAGATCGATTGAAATCGAGATCGATACCAGCAACACGGGTTTTCCATCCCGTGCCCTCTCCACTCACCATGTTATTATAGAACTCAGAAACCAAATCAAGGTTGATCGGTCCTTCAAAGTGCAATATGGGTTGAAGATTATAAAATTCAATACATTGTCGGATTGTTGGACAGTGCTCATAGATAAAAGTTGGGTCTATAGTTCGACACGGCATGAGTTTAAAATTGTGCCATTGGAAATTTAGAGCAAGACCCATACTCTGAAATCGAGTATGTGGGGGAGATAGAGGCCTCGGAGGAGGTGTAGATGACAAAGGATTTTTCCCCCTTGAACTGTCCTCGAAAACCTCTTTTCCCTTAGCAGATTTCCTAATGAGGTTTGAATTGATCATGACACATAGATTGAAGCACAAGAATTGATCATAAGATGAGACCCAATCAAAAGATAGATATAAAATTTTGGTCATATGGTCGGAGTGGGAGGTCACGGCAAGAAGTAGGTCACGGCACAACAGCAAGAACAAAAGCTATGGTTAGCTTCATATCCATACAATCTGTAAAGAGATTTATAGAAACAATAATGAGTCAACGCTTACTTAGGCGCCATGGCTTCTCACAGTTGAGAGAGGCCTGCTCAATGAAGACTCGGATGCAGAGAGAGCTCGCCGGAAGACACCAGACGGATTCTCCGCAAGGGTTCGCACGCACGAAGTGGGAGAGATGAAGGAAAGTGCTCTCGCTCAAGAAGATCACGCAAATGAGGAGTTTCGGCGCTAGGGTTCAGGAAAACGAAGGTTTGGAGAGAGTTAATCGGTTGGTGGATCGGTCCACCAACCAAAATTTAATGCGTTTGAACGGATCACCGTTCGATCAGATCGCACCCAGACCGATCAGGCTATAGCCTGATCGGACTGGACTGGTCCTGATCGGTCGGATGACCGATCAGTAGCGAGCCTGATCGGTCGGGTGACCGATCAGGATACGATCAGTAGGGTCCGGAGAGAAAACTCTGAGCTCCCTGATCGGTCTGTGGACCGATCCCCACAGGGTGTCAGATCGGTCGGGAGACCGATCCAGGCTAGCTCAGAACACTTAATCAGATTTCGGGAGATCACGGCTTGCCTCGCAGATCGGTCTGTGGACCGAACACCACAGGAAGGGGCCAGATCGGTCCAGGGACCGATCAGCCCTATGCCTGATCGGTCCGGTGACCGATCAGGGTTCCTGATACGAACTGAAATGTTCAGTTTCAGAACTTCTGAAATTTTCAAAAGAAATCTGATGAACTTTGTCGAACTTAGACATGATTTTCTGACTAAAATTGATCCCTGAACAAGAATCAAAAGTCCTTATAGGTTCAACAAACACTTTGACCCATCCTAATGGAGTCAAACTCAACCATCAATCAATCAAGCAAATTCAAACAAGTTTTTACTCCAACTTCAAGTTTCCAATCATGTTGCCTTGATTGGAATGTCCAAGTATGATCATGGAGCCATATACACATATGTTATGCAATGGTTTTCCCCATACTTGGTCACCACCGTGATTATTATCTCGTCAACTTAATTTCTCAAGTGATGCAATGACATTTTGAGAAATTGAGTTGAACCTAACATCTCACCCCATATCTAGCAAACAAAACATTTTGTTAACCTTATAGTTTGTGTGAGATGTTCCCAAAGTTACCCAATTGTTCCCCAACAATTTCGAAATCATCATGAAGGGTTTTGACCGCAATTCGAAATCATGAAGTGCGACACATTCCCAATTCTCGTCTTAGGAAACTAAATTCACTCTCGGGAAGTGGTTTAGTGAAAATGTCAGCTAAGTTTGACTTTGACTCACATGTGAGAGTATGATGTTCCCCCTAACTACATGATCCCTAATGAAGTGGTGTCTTACTTCATATGTTTTGTCCTAGAATGATGGACCGGATTCTTGGTTAAGTTGATTGTGCTAATGTTATCACATAACACTTGCACACCCTTGTNTGATATACTCTCTCCCATGGCGATATATTCTGCCTCGGTAGTGGAAAGAGCAACACAATGTTGCTTCCGACTCGACCAACTTACTAAGGACGATCCTAAGAATTGGCAGCCCCCACTAGTGCTTTTTTCGGTCCAACTTACATCCAGCGTAGTCGGAATCCGTATAGCCCATCAAATCAAAAGATTCGGTACGGGGATACCAAAGACCTACACCAATTGTACCTTTGAGATATCTTAAAATTCGCTTAACAGCAATTAGGTGAGATTCCTTGGCACAGACTTGATACCTGGCGCACATACCTACAGCAAATAGTATATCTGGTCGACTAGCTGTGAGGGTATAGCAAACTACCTATCATGCTTCGATATTGAGTTAGATCAACAGGCTTACCACTCTCATCATTGTCTAATCTGGTGTTTGTGGCCATGGGAGTGGTTACCTCTTTCGAATCACTCATATTGAATTTTCGAAGCATTTCATGTGTATATTTTGATTGGTGCACATGAATACCATCGCGAATTGCTTGATTTCAAGTCCCAGGAAGAAAGTCAACTCTCCCACTAGACTCATCTCAAATTCACTCTCCATGTGTCCAATGAACTCATTTAAATCCTTATTATTTGAGCCACAAATTATGTCGTCGACATATACTTGGGCTACAAATATATTGACACCATCTCTTCGTAGAAACAGTGGTAGGGTCTATTTGACCTCTAACAAAGCCCTTTTCAATCAAGAATGTCGACAACCACTCATACCAAGCCCGGGGTGCTTGTTTAAGGCCATAGAGTGCCTTTTTGAGCTTGAATACGTGGTTTGGATATTCGGTACTCTCAAACTCCGGAGGTTGTTCGACATAGACCTCTTCCTTAATCAAACCATTTAAGAAGGCCGATTTGACGTCCATTTGAAATAATTTGAAGCCACGGTGTGCTGCAAATGCAAGCATCAATCGGATGGACTCCAACCGTGCGACAGGAGCATAAGTCTCATCATAATCAAGGCCTTCAACTTGACTGTAGCCCTTGGCTACCAAGCGTGCCTTGTTTCTAATGATTTCTCCCTTGTGGTTTAATTTGTTTTTGAAGACCCATTTGGTTCCAATAATGGTGGTCTTCTTAGGTCTAGGAACTAAGTCCCAAACCTGACTCCTCTCAAATTGACCTAGTTCATCTTGCATCGCGATAATCCAATCGGGATCATTTAACGCTTCATTAATTTTTCTAGGTTCAATTTCGGAAATTAGAGCAACTTCATTAGCCTCATTCCGGAAGAATGATCTAGTCCTAACCCCTTGATGGATGTCTCCAACGATTTGGTCTTGGGGATGACTAGAGGCTAATCTAGTTTGCCTTGGTGTTGGTGGTGCTTCTTGAACAGGTTCACTAGACACAGGTTCAGCCTCAGGATCCGGCTGATCAATGGGTAGTCTAGGCTCACCGTCATCAGACTCAACACCATCAACAACACTTGGAGCTTCATTCAAACTTAGTCTCCTAAGTTCGAGTTGAACTCCTTCTACATTTTCTGACTGGTCACTTGATTTTGGAACTTCTTCAAAGACCACATCAGCAGACTCTTCAACTAATCTAGTTTTCTTGTTGTAGACTCGGTAGGCTTTGCTAACTAGGGAGTACCCGACAGTATCCCTTCATCAGCCTTTGCCGTGAACTTTCCAAGGTGATCCTTGGTGTTTAGGATGAACACCTTACAACCAAACACCCCTAAGATGTTTAACTGTAGGTGGTTTCCCAAACCAAAGTTCATGGGGAGTCTTTCCTAAAAACCTATGGATGAGAACTCGGTTTTGCACATAGCACGCTGTATTTACAGCTTCAGCCCATAAGTAACTCGGGAGTGAGTACTCATTAAGCATGCTTCGTGCAGCCTCTTGAAGAACACGGTTCTTCCTCTCTACAACACCATTTTGTTGTGGTGTTCTAGGAGTAGAGAACTCATGCCTATATCCTTAACTTGACAAAATTCTAGAAACCTTTGGTTTTGAAATTCACCTCCATGATCACTTCTGATCGTCTTAATTGTTGATGATTTTTCATTTTCAACTCTTCTACAAAAAGAAATAAAAATATCTAAGGTTTGGTCCTTATGTTTTAAAAAGAAAGTCCATGTATATCTAGTGAAATCATCAATGATAACAAAGCAATATCTACTTCCATTCAATGATATGATAGTGCTACAATCAAATAGATCCATGTGAAGTAAATCTAATGCATCGAAAGTACTTACAACGCTTTTACCTTTATGTGCAGATTTTGTTTGCTTACCCATTTGACACGCATCACATAATTTATCTTTTTCATACTTGATGCTTGGTAAGCCTCGAACTAGTCCCTTGTTGGCCAACTTCCGGATGTTCTTCATGTTCACATGTGCTAGCCTCCGGTGCCAAAGTGTGGACTCTTCTTCTTTTGACATGAAACACTTAGCAAGAGCATTAGTAGCACTTTTAAAAGAAACTTGATAAATATTGTCTACTCTTGCTCCTACTAGTACCGTGTCCAAGGTGTCATTTTGTCTAACTAGACATTGACTTGGTTGGAAGTCAATTGTGTAACCCGTGTCACACAATTGACTGACACTTAGGAGATTAAACTTCATCCCCTTGACTAGAAGGACATTTGAGATTCTAAGACATTCGGATATTTGAATGTCTCCTATTCCTATGACCTTAAGGCTACCATTGTTACCAAATGATACATTACCTCTACTCTTCTTGTGAAATGTGGTAAACAATGATCTATCCCCGGTCATGTGTTTGGAGCATCCACTATCAACGAACCAAGTTGATAGATGCTCCCCCTCAATCATAACCTACACAATTCGAAAAATAGAAGTCTTAGGTACCCAAACCTTGGGACCTAAAGCATCAACTAAGCATGACTTTGGCACCCATGCCTTGACAACTTTCTTTTGGATTTTGGGTGTCCTAGATTGTCTCATGTCAGTCCTAGACATGAGAGATACAAAAGAGGGTTCCTTAGGGCGGTACCCAATACCGGCCCTATTGTAAACCGCTCTTTGGGCATTTAAAATCATATCTAAGGTCTTAGAGCTATTTGAGAATTTCCCAAGAATATTCTTGAGCTTCTCAACTTCACTCTTCAATGATTGGTTTTCCTCCACTAACTCATTATCATGCAAATCACTGATTTCCTCAACCTTAGAGGACTTCAAGCTTGCAATCTCATATTTCAAAGATTTAATTTCATCTTCTAGTAATTCAACATGCAAGTCATCAATGTTATCATCCCTAGAAGCTTTCAATTGGTCAATCTCTAATTGCAATGCTTTAACTTTGTTTTTGGATTTCTTGAGCATACTAGTTAAACATGCAATTGCTCTATAGCATTTTTCAAGCTCGGGAGAAGTTACCTCTTCATCATCCGAAGATGATGAAGCCGCGCTTGAAGAGCTTGAAGATTCTTCTCTGCTCTCCTCTCCAAGAGCCATGAGAGCCACTTGCCTTGTGCTCTTCTCCTCCTTCTCATCATCGGATGAACTAGAGGATGACTCATCCCAAGAAGCCTTCAAAGCTTTCTTCTTCCTCTTGGATTTCTCTTCTTTTCTCTTGGGTTTCTCCTCCTTCTTAAGCTTCGGACATTCATTCTTGAAATGCCCTTTCCTACCACACTCAAAGCAAGATGCATTATTCTTATCAAGCTTGAATTCACTAGTGTTACCTCTCCTTTTGAAACGTCGGTCTCTTCGCATCATCCTCCTCACAAAGTTGGCCATTTCGGATGAAGAAGAGCCGCTGCCATCCTCCTCGGAATCGGATTCGGATCCGGAAGAAGATGAAGAAGATGAGATCTCCTTCTCCTTCTTCTTCTCCTTCTTCTTCTTAGTGACTCGATCCCCTGCAACTAAGGCAATCCCCTTCTCCTTGGGGCCTTTGTTAGCCATTTCATGCAATTCCATCTCACAAAATAAATCATCTAATTTTACAATAGATAAATCCTTGGATACTTTGTAGGCATCCACCATGGATGACCACAAAGCATTCCTTGGAAATGCTTTCAAGACGTACCTCACAAGGTCGCGATTCTCGACCTTTTCATCAATTGAATGAAGTCCATTAAGGACTTCTTTGAACCGGCTATGGAGCTCACTTACCGACTCATTCTCCTTCATGGAGAGATTTTGGAGTTGATTGAGGAACAAATCCCTCTTGGCAATTCTAGAGTCTCGGGTGCCTTCATGGAGCTCTATGAGTTTGTTCCACAAGTCTTTTGCACTTGTGAAAGGACCAACCTTGATGAGTTGGTCTTTGTTCATGCCACATTGTAGAGTGACAACCGCCTTCGCGTCGGCTTCACTCTTTCTTGTTTGTTCGGCAGTCCACCGTGAAGATTCGAGTTCCTTGCCTTCATCATCCTTAGGAGGGATGAATCCCTCCTTCACCGCGAACCACGTATGGATATCCATCTTCAAATAGTATTCCATTTTTGATCTCCAATATTGGAAATCGGCGCCGTCAAAGAATGGAGGTCGGGTGGTGGAGAATCCTTCTCTCAATGCCATCTTGTTGAAAACTCTCGGATTTTAAGCCGTAAACAGAGCACCAGGCTCTGATACCACTTGTTGGGAACGAGATGGCTAGAGAGGGGGGGGTGAATATAGCCAATTACTCCTTCTTTGAGGAGTTATCAAATTTCTGCACTTGAACTATCAGTAGCACAGCGGAAGTATGAAAATAAAACTTGCAGAAACTTAAACCAAAACCTAACTAGCAAGATTAGCAAGATCGCTAACAAGGAGATTTTACAAGGTTCGGGGATAACTTGCCCCTACTCCTTGGCGTGCCCTTAAGGTGGGCGATCCCTTGATCGTCGGCAGATCAAGCCCCGGTGAAACCGGATATGAAGCAACCTCCTTCTCGGTGGAGAAACCTCCCCACAGTGTGTTTCAAACAATGATATAGAATGAGCACAAAGAAACAACAAGAAGGATCTTACTCAAACACTTAGCAAGGACAAAGACACAGCAAGCTTCCCTGAGCTCCACCCAGTGGCGATCTCACGCAAGAACCCTCTTCGTGTCTTCCCACTGTCGGACTCCAAGCCTCTTGTCTTCTCCTTCAAGCGCTCAAGTATGATGTTTGCTTCTCAACAGCTTGCTCAGAATGATTGAAGAACTCAAGAACAGCAAGCTTGTCACGCAGGAACTCAGAAGCACTAAAACTCAAGTCGTTCTCCTCAACTCAACTTCTCTCGTTCCTTTTTGTTTCTCCGCCAAGCGACAGGTGATCTCATCTCCAGCAGCCTACCGCTGCCTCACTGCCAACGCGCCAGCTACACTGAACCCTAACTGAACTTCCTGAGCTCCCTCAGCCAAGCTTCAGTCAGCAGCTTCAGTCCTGCATCCAGCCGTTGCAACCTGTGTGGAGAAAGGGACAAACCTGCTCCAAGGAAAGCTCTCTTTGACTTCTCCTTGAGAGTTTGAATCCTCCCCTGTCACCTGAAACTCAATCAGAGTATTAGAGCAGTAAATCAAGCAGCATATCAAATATCAGAGAGAAGTGGCAGCGAATCGGTTGTGTTCAGACGCGATCAGAGCGTCTGACAATGCAATTTGAATTAAAGTGATCGGTCACCAGACCGATCAGAGAGCCTCCTGATCGGTCACCAGACCGATCAGGCTGGTTCCAGACCGATCAGGCTCCGTCCTGATCGATCCCCAACGCTCAATCAGAAATCACGATTTCTTTGAGATTCCCCTGGACCGATCACCAGACCGATCCACCTTTATATTGGGCGATTTCTGAGTCTCGCAGGCTAAGCCCTCTGATAGGTCACCGGACCGATCAGGAAGACTCCTGATCGGTCACCAGACCGATCAGAACCTTACCAGACCGATCAGGCTCCGTCCTGATCGATCTTAGAGAGGAACCTGCGACACTTGATCGTTCTCCGGAACGATCTGCACAGTGATCCTGATCGGTCACCAGACCGATCAGGAGCAGTTCAGCAAGAGAACTCAACCTCACTGCTCGCTCCCTGATCGGTCACCAGACCGATCAGGAACAAGTCAATGGGTGAAACGCATACTCCCTGATCGGTCACCAGATCGATCAGGAGCAACACAGTAGGTTCCCAACCTCACTGTGTGCTCCCTGATCGGTCGCCCGACCGATCAGTCATCGCTGGATCGGTCACCAGACCGATCCACGAAGGAGCAGCGTGCCAAAATCCCTGATCGATCACCAGACCGATCCAGGGACTCAAACTCAGCCCTCCAAGCTAAGTTTCCATCCACCTTAGCCCTCCAAGCTAAGGATTTTCCATCTAACTCTCCAAGTTGGGAATTTGCACCTAACCCTCCAGGTTAGGACTTTTCACCTAGCCCTCCAAGCTAGGACTTTTCACCCAACCCTTCCGAGTTAGAACATCATCCAACCTAGCCCTCCAAGCTAGGCACCTGACCCTCCAAGCCAGGACTTTTTCACCTAATTCTCCAGGATGGGAATTTGCACCTAACCCTCCAGGTTAGGACTTTTCACCTAGCCCTCCAAGCTAGGACTTTTCACCCAACCCTTCCGAATTAGGACTTTTCCAACACCTAGCCCTCCAAGCTAGGACTTTTCCAAACACCTAGCCTCCCAGACTAGGATTTTCAACACCTAACCCTCCAGGTTAGGATTTTCCATCACCTAGCCCTCCAGACTAGGATTTCCCATACCATGCCTAATCCCCGATCAGGACTTCTTCATAATCATCATAATCAACCCAAACTAAAATCGATGTCAACACCAAAACAACAATCAGGGCCAGACTGCATCAACAAATAGGACTAGGAGAATAAGAATACTACTGGTGGATCACATTACATTCAGTGTCAGTCCTGAGATCACTATAAAGCTAATTACCCACTGGAGCAATCTATTTACTACTACTGTAAGTTACCTGGACACATGAGTCATGACTGTGCGCTGAGGGTGCAAAATGAGGCTATTAGGGATTCAACTCAGGGAGGGCATTCTGGTCAAACTAGAGCTCAGTGAGGAGGGAGAAGGACTCAGTCTTCTTCCCATCAGTAACAGACCGCCCCTCCTCCAGTGCACTTATACTATATGCATGGGCATGAGCACACCTTCCCTCCATCAGTATCATAGTTTCCATTTTGAGATCCCACCATCAAACTTACTCTACATATCAGCCTACAGTCTGCCAACCTCATCAGTTTGTCGGAGCATCAGCGCCTCAACCTCAGCAGGCTCCAGCTGTACCACTACCACCACCAGAGATAGGTCAGGTGTATGCAGTTACCCAAGAGGAGGCTTAGTGGACCAAGGGATCGGTCTACCGCGGTATAATTTTGTTGGTGTAAGCCCTAAGAGTCAATCAAGAGTTGATTGACTTAGGTCATAAAGTATCATATTTATTAATAAAGGTAAAGTTTTGATTATTATATTTATTTCATGCTTATGCCAACTGAATAAATATACTATTATACTAGAATAGTAGGTTCTAATCTACAGTACATCAATTGGTTGAATTGATTTTGAGAGGTTATAGAGAATACTACTCTTAACTATTGCTAGTCAAGCATTAATATACAAAGGTAATATTAATGCGTTGAGACTAGCATGTAAGCCAATTGATGACTTGGATATCACGTTGACATATGGGTATATATATTGGAAATATATATACTAAAATGGCCCGCCATGAGAAAGTTCCTTGGATCATTATATTAGTGTCATAAACTTTCTCATAGTACTGACTATTGGTATGAATAGTCCTTAGACTTAATGTCATGATGGTTCCCTACATAAGGAGTTGTATACTTTGGTATCGTCAAATATCACCCATAACAAGGTAGACTAAAAAGTCGATCATTGAGTATGCAACAAATTATGTGGAGGGATGTGAGTGATGTAGATGAGATTTATCCCTTCCATATGATAGGAGTTATATCTGTGGACCCCTTGATTGAGTATGACTACTAAAATGCATGGTCATGTTCAAATGAGTTAATATGAGATATTGAGCTTATTTGGTTGAGTGAGTCTACTTGGGGATCAAGAAATACAAAGATTGATAAGGGAATGACACGGTCTATGCCTCATTAATTAATCTAGATATCAAGGATAGACGGACAAAGTCATACATTATAATAGACACGGAAAAGTTAGGTTGAATCTCGACTTTCTCGTCACTTAGGTAGCAATGATGCATTGCTAGATGTCGCTCATTGTTTATGTGTTTAAAGTAGTTTAGATACATTGCTAACGTTACGAGAACCTATTGGGTCACACACAAAAAAACACGATGTTTCGGAGATAACTTATTTTTAATTTGACTAAAATGTGATCCGAAATTGAATTAATTGAGTTAGAGTTAAATGAATCTAATTAAATTATGGGATTGAGTCTAATCTGAGTTAGACTCTTTTAGATTAGACTCAACCACTTAAAAGGGTTTAATGAATATTATTAAAGAGGAAGACCAAGAGACCAAACCCCTTTGTATTCATTGGATGAATACAAAAGGTTAAAAGAATATCAAGAGGCTTTGGTGTTTATTGAGATTAATGGACATTAATAGGTTGGGAAGGTCAAAAGTCAAAGACCTTTTGTATTCTAAAGCTTGACTATAAAAGGGTCATTTTGGTGGAATGAAGATGTAGTTGAACTTGATCTTCTTCTTGCTCCTCTCTTTCTTCTTGGCCGAAACACACAAATTGTGTTTTTAGTCCTCTAGTCGTATAAATCATCTCAAGTTACTAGCATAACTAAGGTGGTTTATCTCCGAGATTGAGATTATGTTCATGTAGATACTATTAGAGGCACAACCATCCTGATAATGTAATGATCGGGCAAACCAAGGACTAGCGGGATACGCTAAGGGCACACATTAAAGATATAGCTCTAAGATATAACTTTGTATGAATTTTTCACATTGATCATCAGAAGGGATATTATTTTTTTCCATGATTTTGTTATTTTTTGCATAGAGATCCCTGCAAGTTTACATTTATGCATTTCGTACTGAGATATTAGTTGATACGGGTAGTTCTCATTCTTTTATTTCTCAGATATTCATGAGTAAGATTTGTAGACTACCTACCTTTAGAGCACAACGTTTGAGCATCACTCAGGAGGTCAAGGTAAGTTCACTAGATTTTGGTAGTGTTACCCTCACCGTGAATTTGTTGGTTCTCAAGATGATAGAATTCGACATCATCCTAAGCCTGGACTAGCTGGTGGCCTTGTTAGGATGTATACTAAAAGCCTAGCTTTTGTATGAACATCTACATTTTGAAAGAGAATCACATGATCATTGTTTGCATATTTATATTGGTTATTTATGTGCATATTGTCTAATACTTTACATTATAGATAACATGGTGTGTGATGTTACACAGAAGATCATGTTATCAGTCCCTTGTAGAGTATAAGTAGAGGCTCACAACTTAGATGGTTTTGGACAAACCATTGGCATTGTTGTAGTGTAATTTGATATTGGTTTATCTTGACCATAGAATTACACTAGTACACTTTGTGTGTATTGAGTAGGACCGATATGGAGGTGATTCAACTTATACTAACTATATAGTTGAATCAGACCTCAGATATTATGGAGTACATATTCTTAATCCCGATATAATAACGGGCATATGTACTTAATATTTATTTCTTTGATTTACCAATGGGCGAGATTTATTGGTTAAATCGATAGATCCGGTAAATTAGGAAATAATATTATTTATATGGTGTGTCATTGATTATAAAAGAAAACCGTATCCTGGTGTGTCAGATTGATGATGCCCCCTTGAGGAGCTCATAAAGCTCATTATGTTAAATCCTACAGGTGGACTTGGTCCGACATGATGATAAGATTGAGTGGTACTACTCATGGAGTTAGATGTTGAATAATTAAATTATCAGTAATTTATTTAATTAACGGAGATTCGATATCTTAAACACGTGGAGAATTTTGTACTCATAATATGTGGACCCCATATTTAAATATGGGGTTGGTGAGGTAGATCAATGGTGATCCTCTAGTGGAATGGATCATCATTAATGGATCGGGCCTTGATCCATTGGGTGGCCAAGACCCAACTCCTCCTCATGGTTACCTATTGTAGCCTATAAATACCCCAGCCAACATGAAACACAACCTAAGCCTCTTATTCCTCTCCCTCTCTCTCTCTCTCTCTCTCTCTCCCCCCCTAGGGTTAGGGTTGGCCAGCGGTTAGGAAGGAAGAAGAGAAGTTTGTTTTCTTCTCTTCTCTCCTTTTCTCTCCACTTGATGCGCGACACAAGGAAGGAAGGAGGTTCCTCTTCTTCTTCTTGGCCGGATGTGAGCTTGAGTGGCTGAGGGCTTTGGCTGGCGGCGACAACCAAGCTCTTCCTAGGGTTGCGGTGCCGCAAACCTTCAAGGAAGGTGACCGGCGGCAGCTAGAGGAGAAGGTAGCTTCTCCTTGGTTTCTCCTAGGGTTCGCAGCAGCTGGTGGAGGAGGAGAAGCCTCTTCCTTTATGGTGTGATCCTGAGCGTGGAGAAGGAGTTGGTTCCTTCCTTTGTGGCCGGCAACAACAAGGAATTAGGGTTCTTGTTGGTCGACGCAAGTATGAAGGAAAAGGAGGTGCTAGGTTCTTGTTTGGTGGCTTCATTTCTTTGAGGATTGTCACCCACATGACATCCAAGAAGGGGTTGGGTCATACAATAGAAGATTGCGAGGTAAACAAGAGGTATAACCTTTTGTTTTGGTTCCTTTCATTGATCTTGTTTAATTATCATGTGTTCATTATTTCATGTTGATAATTATTTGTCATGGACCCCGATGATAAACACAAAAATCGGCGATCCACTCATCGTCTATTCCGTGGCTAATCGGTTGGACGAGTTTGATTGCTAGAATAATATGTTTGTTCAAGCGGTCGCTCGAATCGGTTAGCACGATGATGAGTCAGTTGTTTGGGAAATAGTTCTCCATTCGGATTGAAAAATTTTAATCCGGGGACATGGAGAGGTTTCCCATGCGCGACCAGGAATCCAACAAGTCTCTCATGCCACAGTTGATTGTCAAACGAGGGTGGTCACGTTCCAGCTCCCGAACAAGCCCTCGTGGGATTTCATTAGCATCAGGGATAATGGCATATCTGTTATCTCTGTGCTCCAAGCGCAGAGGCTACTTTCACATGGGTGTCCCTATTGTCGTTGATCATTGCTGATAATAGTGGTAGCCCTCAACTTTCAGACGTTCCCGTAGTCTGAGAATTTCTGGATGTATTTCTGGAGGAGCTTCTATTCTTGCCTCCTAGAAGACAAGTAGAATTCACTATTGAGTTGATTCTGGGAACAACGTCGACATCAAAGGATCCATATCGGATGGAATCGAAGAAGTTGGATGAGTTGAAGGTCCAGCTCCAGGAGTTGCTGGATAGGGGATTCATCCAACCTAGTGTTTCTCCCTGGGGATCTCCAATCCTATTTGTGAAGAAGAAGGGTGGTTCTTTGATATTGTGCATCAACTACAGGCAGATGAATGTAGTGACCATCAAGAATAAATATCCCCTACCATGGATTGAAGATTTGTTTGATCAGCTGAAGGATATATATTAGTATATTCTAAGATTGATGTGCGATCAGAATATTATCAGTTAAGGGTCAGAGATTCAAATATTCAGAAGACAACTTTCCGCACACGATATGGACATTACAAGTTTTTGGTAATGTCATTTGGGCTTACCAATGCTCTTGCATTATTCATGGATCTGATAAACCAAGTATATTTGGAGTACTTGGATTATTTCATTATCGTCTTCATCGACGACATTCTGATCTACTCCCATTCTAACGAGGAGCATGCACGCCAACTTTGTATCTTCCTAGAGACGCTAGGACGAGAGCATCTGTATGCGAAGTTTAGCAAATATGCATTATGGCTACCTTCTATGGTTCTCGGACACATGGTTTCCAACAAAGGCATCTCCATAGACCCCTAGAAGATAAAGACTGCCACCAGTTAGGAGTAGTCAAAGTTAGTTCAAGAGGTGTGTAACTTTCTGGTCTTGGCTGGATAACACTGACATTCCTTGAGGGATTTTCCAGCATAGTCATGCCATTTGTTGGGTATGGCTCGGTGGGTTTCCCTAGAGAAGACTTGGTCGTTCTTGAGAGACCTCTCCATGTCTACGGATTAAAAATTAATCTGAATGGAGACCCGTCTCCCAACGACCATCTCGTCATCGTATCATTGGGTACGAATTACAACTTGGTCAATCACAAAGATTGTGTCTTGTAATTCTCCTAACCAAACGACCGCGGAAGAGACGACGAGTGGATCGCCGGTTCTTGTTCTTATGGTCGGGGTCCAATTAATTAATTATTAGCTATGATACAAAATCAAAATAATTAACTAATTCACATGAAATGACGAAGCTAAATAATAAGGCACCAAAAGAACAAAAGGAGCCAAGGAAGAGTATATACCTTCCATTACCTTACGATCTTCTACCGTATGACCCTCCCTCTTGGGCGTCGTGTGGGCGATGATCTACCAAGAACCGTGGTCACCAAGTTGAACCCATCTCCTTGTGCCAACCAATCCCTATCCAAAAGGAATGTCGTCAGCCGCTCCAAAGAAGAAGATAATCCAAATACAAACCCTACTACTACTTTCCTCCACCACCGGTGTCCGAGCTTTGCTCCCTTGAGCTAAGTTGTGAGCAACTTTACCACAACCGTTAGCAACTTCTCCACAGCCTGAAAATTGCGTGAGCAATTTTTCTACAAGTTGTAAGTTGTTGGATTGCTAAGTTGCTTACACGACTTGCTTGGAGAAATCCAATTTGCCGTGAGAAAATTTTCTCCACGCAAGCAGAAGGTTGCATCTAGCTCTACACCGACGGCCACCAAAGGTTACGATTCTGTCCATCTGAAGAAGGCCGAAGGTTGCGTGAAACAACCTTATTCTCTCCTCCTGATGAAGACTGAAAGCTTCTCAACCTTCTGTTCTACACCGTGGATTAATTCTCCACCAAGCCTGAGCAACCTTCCTCCTCACTCACAATTCTCCACCGAGGCATGGAAGAAGCAACCTTCCTCCAATTGTAGTTCTCCACCAAGGCAGGAAGAAGCAACCTCCCTCCACTTGAAATTCTCCATCGAGAATTCACATAGAGGTTGGAAGGTTGCTCACGCAACCTTCCTCCTCATGCGCCCAGAGGTAGAAGCCATCACACAGGATTCTGCACCAAAGCAGAAAAATTTCTGATCATGCATTGAGGCTTGGGAAGTTGCAGTCGGCGCCGAGAATTGGAGAGAGAGAAAGAGAGGAGAGGAGAAGCCCTAGGGTTTTTCCTATGTTCTATTGGATTAATTATTCTCTTGGTTTCATGCCACCATGGGGTTATATATAGGGCTACGATAGGGACCATGAGGAGGAGTTGGATCTTGGCTTGCTAATGGATCCAAGCTTGATCCATTAATGAAGATTCATTCCACTAAAGGATCCTTATTGAATTACCTCACCAACCACATATTTACATATGGGGTCCACCTATTATGAGTCATCCATCCCCCCGTGTTTAAATATCGAATGCCCGTCGATTAATTTAATTTACTGACAATTTAAATTAATTAACTTTTGGATCCTTGATTAGTACCATTCAACCTCATCATTATGTCGGATCAAATCCACCTACAGGGTTTAACATGATGAACCTTTTGAGCTCATCAAGAGGGCATCATCATCCCGACTCACCAGGACACGGATTCGTTAATAATCAACAGCACACCATATAATTAATATTATTTCTCAACTTATCGGGCCTATTGATTTAACGGAATAAATCTCGCCCATTGGTAAATCAAAGAAATAAATATTTAACTATACGTGCCCGTTATTATATCGAGATTTAGGGATTGTACTCCACAATAAATCCGAGATCCAATCCAATTATCAAGTCAGTACAAATTGGATGATCTCTGATTTTGGTCATGCTCAATGCACACAAAGTATACTAGTGTAATTTTATGGTCAAGTCCAACCACATCTAATTATATTACAACCATCCCGATGGTTTCTCCAATTCCATCTCGGCGGTGAGCCTCTACTTATACTAGGCAAGGGACTGATAACATGATCTTCCGTGTGACACCACACACCATGTTATCTACAATGCAAAGTAAAGGACTTTTATGTATGTACTAATATAAACAAGTATCTAGTGTTGTTATAATTCTCTTTCAAAATGTAGATGACCATACAGAAAAGGCAAGACTTTTAGTATATATCCTAACACCATTGACATGCTTGATCAAAAAGGGCATGAAGTCTGTATGGATAGAGACTTGCGAGACAAGCTTCCAGGTGTTGAAGTAGCAATTAGTATCTGCGCCCATTCTGGTATTGCCTTTGGGAGAGGACGACTTTGTTCTTTACACTGACATGTTATATTAGGGTTTGGGCGTAGTTCTCATGCAAAATGGATGGGTAGTTTCTTATGCTTCTCGACAATTGATGGAGCATGAAAAGAACTATCCGGTTCATGACTTAGAACTTGTCAGCATCATTTTCGCTCTGAAGATATGGAGGCACCACTTATATGGCATCATTTTCAAGATTTTCACGGACCATAAGAGCCTCAAATATCTGTTCATCCAGAAAGAGATGAATCTACGATAGAGGAGATGGATGGAGTTCCTAAAGGATTACAATTTCACTATTAGCTATCACCCAGGGAAAGCTAACATGGTGGCAAATAGACTACGTAGGAAATCCCGGGGACTTCTAGCCTACCATGGGGTTATGGTTGTTGAGTTAGTCCAGAGTTTCTCAGAGTTAGGGCTGGAGGAGTAGGGTCAGACAGAGAGAGGGTTATTAGCGATGATGATTCTCTGTCATCGATCAGGATGAGGATTAGAAAGGCTAGGCTAGTGATCAACATCTATTGTTGCTCGGCAGCTGTGTAGCCTCAAGATAGCAAACTGAATTCACACAAGTTGATGAGGGCATTCTGTATTACTGAGGGAGGTTATGTGTGATGGATCGGAGAGAACGATAGAGGGGGGGGGGTGAATATCGTTGTAAAACTTTTTCGGACAGTTAAAGAGAATGCGCAGCAGAAAAAGATAAAGTACACCAGAACACAAGTCATTTTTCACTTGGTTTGGAGTCGCGGTCGGCTCCTACTCCAAGGCCCACGGTCCTTGACCGTTTACTTTGGGCAATTCTATAATCGTGATAAAAGATTTACAATTTAAATACATAAGTAGATCAGAAAATTGAAATTGCTACACTTTTCGTTACCGACGCCCGAGGTGGATCGAATTTCGGAGCAGAGGGTCATCGTCGGCGTTGAAATCTCGAAGTCGCAGATTGCCAGAGCGTAGCGCTTGAACGAAAAGGTTTGGAGCATTGAGAGCAAGTGATATCGAAGCCTTGGGGGTGCACCCCCTTTTATAGTACTCATACGGGCGCCTGTGTCGATGGGGGTGCCTAACACGTGGCCTTCCCTTTTAAAAACTTGGAAAATTTTCAACAGGAATTTTAACTTTAGCACTTAGAAACTTTTCAAAAGGATTTTGACATGAGTACTTAGAAAATTTTCAAAAGGAGTTTTGAATTAAATACTTAGAGAATTTTCAAAAAGAATTTTGAATTAAGTACTTAGAGAATTTTCAATGAATTTTGAATTAAGTACTTAGAGAATTTTCAAAAAGAATTTTTAATTAGGTACTTAGAAAATTTTCAAAATGAATTTTTAATTAGGTACTTAGAAAATTTTCAAAAAGATGCTTCAGATTTGACTTTTTGAAAAAGGAGATAAAAGTTTTTGATTTTAATTTTTTTTAAAAAACTTCTTTTCGCTCCTTTCCTATCTCTCCCCCTTTGCCATATATCAAAAAATATTATAGCAAAAATAGAGTAATGAAAGTAAAGTGTTGTATTGAACGAATTTTAAGCATAAACTGGACCAAATCAATTTAAATCCTCTCTTTCGGGTCCTGTCTAACCCAGTTAGCTACTTACTAACGTCATAAATAGTAGCTTTCGCTAGGATTAGTCAAGTTAAGTAATCTGATCAAGTTAGATTTTCTAAACTTGACACTTAACATGATTACTGTTCAATTGGTATTTATTACCCCAATTACTGCAGATGCACTGACTTAAAGTATCTTGAATCAAGGCATAGACCTAAGCATCTCAACCCAGTCTAGGTTGTCAATCATAAGTACCCTAAGGTACTTGTAAGATGCTGGCTTCTGAATCTATAGGTGCATGCAGTTCTAGGGTTAGGGCCTAAGCTAAGTACATTTACGAAAAAGCCCTAGTTTTGAAGGGGATAAGTTTTTGAAAAAACTAATTCGGAAAATTATTTTAAATAAAAAAAATGATTTTTCAAATATATTAGATAACAGATAAAATGTAACGACCCGGCCCATTTGGCGGCCCATTTGGCGGTCTCGACCGTCGACCGTCGACCGTGCCGTTACCAATACTAGGTCTTCCCACTCCTGGGCGTGGATTTTTTGCCTTCCCAGGATTCGAACCCTAGACCCAGGCTTAAATCTAGTTCTTTATGAATCCTGAATACCAATTGAGCTATAGCTCAATTGATATTCAGGATTCATAAAGAACTAGATTTAAGCCTGGGTCTAGGGTTCGAATCCTGGAAAGGCAAAAAATCCACGCCCAGGAGTGGGAAGACCTAGTATTGGTAACGGCACGGTCGACGGTCGAGACCGCCAAATGGGCCGCCAAATGGGCCGGGTCGTTACAATAACACCCCAATTTTTACAATTTGAGTACCTGGGAATTGTTTAAAGTTCGGGACGAACTTTTTATAAGATGTGTAGGATTGTAACACCCCAAAATTTCACCATGAATAATATTGTGAATTCATTATGAAATATTATGTGAATAATATTGTGAATTCATTATGAAATATTATGGGATTCGTGAAGTATTATAGATTCATGAATATGAAATATTAAAAATATTATGAAATAATATTTATGGAATATTATGGAATATTATGAAATATTATGAATTCATGAAATATTATTAATATTATGAAATTTCATGATAGGCTTGGCTTAAAGGGCTTTGATATGGATTAGTGCAAATTGTGATAAAAAGATGAAGTAGAAGGGAGGAAGCAAGGATTGAACCTTGAACCTCCTAGTTGCACTCTCCATGTCTTAACCACTACACCAAGCATTGTTTCTTGTTGAGAGAATAAGAAACATGCTTGTTAAGCGTGTAATAGTGAAGAGACATGTCTTTTCATGAGAAAAGTATAAATAAGAGAGGGAAGAGGTGTGAGTAACTTCCTCTTCTTCTTCCTTTCTCTTCCCCACCGAAATTCCTTCTTCTCCTCTCCTCTTTTCCATTTTTCGAAAAGTGCTCCCTAGGGTTCTAACCCTAGGGGATTGGAAGGAAGAAGGCTCTTGCCCTCTATTAGGGCCAAGGAGTCTAGAGAAGAAAGAGTAAGAGGAACCTTCACTTCTCCTTCAACCAAGGGTACCCTAAGGGACTTAAAGAAGTAGAATCTCAAGCGAAAGGATGTAAGTATCCCCTCGCCTGCAGCGTAATCGTTATTGTTTGATTTGTATGCTTCTTCTTATTGTTGTTTTTGAAAAGGAAACCTTCCTCCTTTATGAAACTTTCGGCCACCTCCATTTAATAAGCCTTGGTTACTTTTTATTGCATGAGGAGATCCCTATGAACTTAGGGTATGAATATATGTTGGTTTCCTTCATGTTGTGATAACAAAAAGTAGGGTTAGCCCCCCTACAACTTTCGGCCAAGAGGAGGAAGGGTTAGGTTTTTGGGTTGTTTGCTATCCTATGATATGTCCATGATTAGTATTGTAGATAAAGTGTTTGTGTAAATGTTTGTGTGAAGATTGGATGTCAAAAACCTAACCTACTCTACCCTACAAGTTTCGGCCAAAGGAGAATAGGCTAGGTTTTTTGGTTGTTTGCTATCCTAGGATGTGTCCATGTCTAGTAGTGTAGACAAGGTGTTTGAATAAATGCTTGTGTGAAGGTTTAATTTCAAAACCCTAGTTTTCCTACCCTACACCATTCGGCCAAGGCATGAAACCTTAGGGTTTGTGAAGGTTAAATTATTTTATGTGATATGCTTATGTAAAATGATATGAGATGTATATGCATGTGATATTGAAAGGAAATGTTTGATTGGATTCCTTAGCATGTAACATTTGGCCAAGGCATGAAATATGAGGTTGTGAAGGACAACTTACCCTATGAGATTATGATTGTGTTTAGTAAGATCATATGCCTATATATGTGATGATTGTATGAGATGTACCCTAGGAGATATGCTTATGTTTGGGATGATGATATGTATATGCAAATGATGTTTAAATGGAATGTTGGATTAGGAAAAATGGAATTCTCCCTAGCCTTGAGTTTCGGCCAAGATCCTAGTTTTAGGGTTAGGAACCATTTGATTTACCCATGAAGCATGCTACCACTTCCTATGATATGAATATGATTTATGTGATCAACCTTGTCATATATAAGATATGTTTAAGGGGTTGAATTATGATCTATGTATGATCATGCATTATAGCCCATGGGGCACCATTATGAAATGCATGCTTTATACTAGGCTAGTTATCATGATTATGGAGATCTATGTATGAGCATGCATTATAGCCCATGGGGCACCCTTATGAAATGCATGCTTTATACTAGGCTAGTTATCATGATTATGGAGATCTATGTATGAGCATGCATTATAGCCCACGGGGCACCCTTATGAAATGCATGCTTTATACTAGGCTAGTTATCATGATTATGGATGCATACATATGCATAAGAATGAGCCTTGTAGGGCATGAACAAAGAAGGCTTAGGGCCTAAAGAATGCTTCCCTAGAAGGTTGGGATTAAGAGCATACTTTATGAAAATGAAGAACATGATAATTATTTTATTTTGTAATGGCTTGTACTATAGACTCTTAAAGCGAGTCAAATGATTATGATACTAGGCTGAAGGACTTCTGAGAAGGCCTAGTAAACCCTAGTGGTTCGGGATTAGCTACCTCGTTCCTATTCAGGGGCGCGTGCAAAACATGAAGTACAAGCCGGACCCTAATGATTATGCTATGTTCAAGTATTATATTTATATGTTTTCAAAGAAACCTTCCTATGAAGTTAATATGCTTAGATGTTTAACATGCTTAAACACTTACCATGCTTGAATGTGATTTATTCTCTTATCTTTCTATGATATGGATTTTGCGAGTAGGACAGGATCTTACTAAGCATTTGTGCTTACTAGTTTATATGTTGTCTTATGCTGCAGATAAGGGTAAGAGACACTTAAACTAAAGGAAGAGGCAGGAGGGCTGAAGATGTGTGGGGTGCTGGCTCGATAAATAAAGATCTTCATATCTACAATATTATGCTTATGTTAACATTTCTTTAGTAATGAATGTTACACTTGGATTACTCATATACTTGATTATATTATGAGTTGAACCTATCATGTTATAGGTTAGTTTTGAACAAGCATGCTTAGTACTTTGTTATTAGTACTTTAAGAAAAAAAAAATTATACGAATGATAGTACGTGACCTCGCCCCGAGAGTAGATATAAGGGCGGGCGTCTAACCTGTAACGCCCGCCCTTATATCTACTCTCGGGGCGGGGTTACATACTACTCATTCATATAATTTTAATCATAAAAGAAAAACATAAGTGCTAAGCCTATTAGTCAGTGCATGCCAGTCAGATATCATGCTTTAATGTTTAGAACATTTTATTTCTTTGGAGCATAGTCCTAGGTTTCTATGCATCTTAAGTTCACAAGTAATTCAACTCAAACATATAAGAGTGATCACTAATATTCAAAAGTTCCAACTCTAATCACTAGCATTTATTATTAAAGGAAACATAGGCATAGTAATGTAGATATGGGAATCTTTCTTTCCCGAGCCACCACCCCACACATCTTCAGCCTTCCTGCCTCTTCCTTTAGTTCATGTGTTCCTTACCTTTATCTGCAGCATAAGACAACACATAACTAGTAAGCATAAAAGCTTAGTAAGGATCCGGTCCTACTCGCAAAATCCATACGAAAGCATACAGCATGTGCACATCATAAATCATAAGCATGAGTTCATCATAGCATACTAAACATCAAAGTTTCTAAGCAAGCAGTATAAAGTATGGAATGCATATACATAAGGATGCTTAACTTTTAAAATCATACTTTTAAATACTTAAAAATCATCGTATCATCATTGGGGGTCCCTGGCTTGTACCACATACATACATCATAAGCGCGCATCCCTAAGTAGATACGAGGTAGCGAGCCCCGACCTACTAGGGTAAGGACAGCATAGTCGGTAGTCCCAGAACCGGGGCGTTCTTAAGGTGCCCATCCCTGTTGCACAGCTACGGTAGTGCCAGAACCGTGGACAGCATAGTCGGTAGTCCAGAACCGGGGCGTTCTTAAGGTGCCCATCCCTTGGACCCATACTTTGGTCCGGTACAAGCACATTCATAAAGTAAAATACTTTACATGCTTTTATATATATGCTAAGGAGTACTTCCACATTCATTCTCAAGGGACACACCACTCTTCAAGGGTGCTCATGATCCCTTAGGGACACACCACACAACATAAGGGGTGCTCTTGATCCCATACTTAATGAAGTATCCTTTCAAGCATCTTATTATACACATCACATGCATTTCATAAAGGTGCCCCCCAGGGGCTATAAGGCATGCTCATACATAGATCATGATTCAACCCCTTTAAACATATCTTATATATGACAAGGTTGATCACATAAATCATATTCATATCATAGGAAGTGGTAGCATGCTTCATGGGTAAATCAAATGGTTCCTAACCCTAAAACTAGGGTTTTGGCCGAAACTCAAGGGTAGGGGTAGATTAGGTTTTTGACATCAAAACATCCCCTACAAGCATCCTATATATATATATATATATCATGTATCATCCAATAGCATACACCATGGGAGAAAATCAAGCAACCCTATCCCTAATCTAGGGTTGGCCGAAAGTCATCACTAGGGAAGTCCAAGTTTTTCCAATCAAGCATTCCATTTATTCATCACATGCATTCACATATCATCTCCCTAACATAATCATATCACATAGGATAATTTAACCTTTATAAACCTAATATTTCATGCTTGGTCGAATATCACATGCTAGGGATATTTAGTTTCCAAATCAATATTCCATTTAAACATTACTTACACATACATATCATCATAGCAACCCTAAGCATATCTCATAGGATACATCCCATACAATCATCACATATCATATATATATATCATGCATCATGGGAAGAAAATCAAGCAACCCTAAACCTTAACATAGGGTGGCCGAAACTTGTAGGATGGATAGGCTATGTTTTTGACTTCAAATATCCACACAAGCATTTACACAAACACCTTACCTATACTATTAAGCATGGATATATCATAGGGAAAATCATACAACCTTAAACCCTAATTCCTCTAGGGTGGCCGAATGGTGTAAGGGTAGGGTAGGCTAGGTTTTTGACATCCAATCTTCACACAAACATTTACACAAACACTTTATCTACACTACTAATCATGGACACATCATAGGATAGCAAGCAACCCAAAAAGCCTAACCTTTCTCCTCTTGGCCGAAAGTTGTAGGGTGGCTAACTCTACTTTTTTGTTATCACAATATGATGGGAAGTCATCATACATATGTACCCTAAGTCCCAAGGGTCTCCTCATGCATCAAAAGTAGCCAAGGCCTCCCCTTAAGGGGGTGGCCGAAACTCACCTAAAGGGAAAACTCCCTTTTTCGAAAACAAAACATGAAGAATACATTCAATAACCATTACACTGCAGGCGAGAGGATACTTACATCCTTTCGCTTGAATTTCGCCTTCCCTAGATCCTTAGGGTACCCTTGGTTGAAGGAGAAGTGGAGGTTCCTTTCGCCAAAACTCCTCTAGAACTTCTTGGCCCTAGTGGAGGGCAAGACCCTTTAGATAGTCTCCTTCCTTCCACTTCCCTAGGGTTAGAAACCCTAGGTTGTATTTTTCGAAAACACAAGGGAGAGGGGCAATGAAGTTTCGGTGGGGAAGAGAAAAGGAAGAAGAAGAGGAAGTTACTCACACCTCTTCCCTCTCTTATTTATACTTTTCTCATGAAAAGACGTGTCTCTTCACTATTACACGCTTAACAAACATGTTTCTTATTCTCTCAACAAGAAACAATGCTTGGTGTAGTGGTTAAGACATGGAGAGTGCAACTAGGAGGTTCAAGGTTCAATCCTTGCTTCCTCCTTTTTATCACATTTTGCACTAATCCATATCAAAGCCCACTAAGCCAAACCCATCATGAAATTTCATAATATTAATAATATTTCATGAATTCATATTATTTCATAATACCAATAATATTTCATGAATTCATAATATTAATAATATTTCATGAATTCATATCATTTCATAATATTAATAATATTTCATGAATTCATAATATTTCATATTCATGAATTCATAATATTTCCTAATATCCATAATAATATTTCATGAATTTCATGATATTTCATAACATTTTATATGGGAAAATTTTGGGGCGTTACATAAAAGGTAAAACAGTTTAAAAAAAAACATGTAGAGCAGTCCTATTCTACTAAGCATAACCCTAACTGCCTTCTTAGTGAGCTAATCTCAGACTCAGGTAAGGGTTTGGTGAAGATATCAGCTAAGTTTGACTTTGAGTCTACATGCTTAAGGACTATTTCACCCCTGGCTACATGATCCCTTACGAAGTGATGTTTAACCTCTATATGTTTTGTTCTAGAGTGTTGGATTGAGTTCTTAGTTAGATTAATTGAACTTATGTTATCAATGTAGACTTGAGTTTGGGTGTAATCAAGCTGGAAGTCCTTAAGAGTGTGCATCATCCATAGTAGTTGTGCTACACACTCTCCTAAAGCAACATATTCTGCTTCGGTTGTAGATAGAGCTACACAGTGTTGCTTTCTTCTGCAACAACTGACTAGACTATTTCCTAAAAGTTGACAGCTTCTACTCGTACTCTTTCTATCTAGTTTGCATCCAGCGTAGTCAGAATCAGAGTATCCTAAAAAGTCAAAGGTTGAGGTCCTAGGACACTAAATCCCTACATTTAGGGTGCCCTTAATGTATCTAAGTATTCTTTTTAGAGCTGCTAAGTGTGTTTCCTTAGCACAAGTTTGGTATCTAGCACACATTCCTACAGAGAATAGGATATCAGGTCTGCTAGCTGTAAGGTAAAGTAGACTTCCAATCATACTACGATATAGCTTAAGGTCTACAGGTTTACCTTCAGGGTCACTATCAATGTTTACATTTGTGGTCATAGGGGTATTTATGCTTTTGGAGTTATCCATTTTAAATTTCTTTATTAGCTCCTTAGCATACTTGTATTGATGAACATAATTTTCATCTCTAGTTTACTTAATTTGTAGTCCTAAAAAGAAGTTGAGTTCACCAACTAGGCTCATTTCGAATTCGCTTTCCATTATTTTTACAAATTCTTTTAAGAAGTTTGAGTTGGTGGATCCGAAAATTATGTCGTCAACATAGATTTGGGCAATGAAAATGTCTTTTTCTAAGGTTTTAACAAAAAGAGTTGAGTCAATTTGTCCTTGGTTAAATTCCTTAGAAATAAGGTAGGTTGATAGGCGTTCATACCATGCCCTAGGTGTTTGTTTTAATCCATAAAGTGTCTTATTAAGTTTGAAAACATAGTCAGGTTTTTCTAGGTCCTCAAAGCCGGGGGGTTGTCCTACATAGACTTCTTCTTTAATGAACCCATTTAGAAAGGCTGACTTAACGTCCATTTGGTAAAGTTTGAATCTTTTATGGGCTGCAAAGGCTAACAACATTCTAATGGACTCAAGTCTAGCTACTGGGACATAGGTTTCGTCATAGTCCAACCCTTCAACTTGACTGAACCCTTTATCTACTAAGTGGGCTTTGTTTCTGACTATTTCCCCTTGGTCATTTAGTTTGTTCCTAAATACCCACTTAGTATCTATAATAGATTTGCTCTCAGGTTTAGGTACTAGTTCTCAGACTTGATTTCTCTCAAATTGGGCTCATTCCTCTTGCATCGCTATGATCCAATCAGGATCAGGTAGGGCTTCCTCTATAGTCTTAGGTTCAATTTTTGAGATAAGTGCTATTTGACTAAGATTTCTATAGGAAGATCTAGTTCTGACTCCTAAGGTTGGATCACCCACAATTTGATTAGAGGGGTGACTGAGTTTGGGTTTCTTGGTTCTTCTAGAACTTAGTTCAGCCTCAGGTCCGGCTGGACAGTTTGGTTCAGTATTTTGTTCAATTACTTGGGTTGGTTCAATTATTGGTTCAATTGACGTAGTAGTTGGTTCAATAGTCAGTTCATTTAGAGGTTCAACTAGTCGTTCAATTGATGGTTCAATAATTTGTTCATTATCATCCTGATTAATATTTGATGGATTCAGGTTTGGATTATCAGATTTTGAATTAGTTTCCTCATCAAATATCAAATTCGTTGTTTCTTCAATTTTATTAGTTTGTCTATTGTAGACCCTATAGGCCCTACTTGTTGTTGAATATCCTAAGAATATTCTAGGGGTTGACTTAGACTGAAATTTACCTAGGTAGTCCTTGGTGTTTAGGAAATGTACTTTGCATCCGAAGACCCTTAGGTAATGTAAGTTTGGCAGTCTACGGTAATATAACTCATATGGAGTTTTATTATGTCTTTTGTTGACTAGGACCCTATTTTGGATATACCAAGCCGTACTTATTGCTTCTGCCCAAAATTGGTTAGCTAAGTTGAATTCATTGAGCATGGTCCTAGCGGCTTCCTGTAATGTTCTATTCTTCCTTTCTCCTATCCCATTTTGTTGGGGGGTTCTACGACACGAATATTCGTGAATATACCCGTTTCTTCTACAAAATTTGTCAAACCTTTGATTCTCAAACTCTCCCCCATAATCACTCCTAAGTCTTTTGATTTTGGTATCATTTTGATTTTCAATTATCTTACAAAAATCAATAAACAGGTTTAGGGTTTCATCCTTAGTTTTTAGGAACCTAACCCAAGTAAATCTAGAGTAATCATTGATAATAACTAAGCAGTACCGGTTTCCGCTTAGTGACTTGGCTCCATGTGAATCGAATAGGTCAAGGTGCAGGAGCTCAAGTGTGGTTTGAGTTAGGTCTGTTTGAATTGACTTGTGATTAGACTTGGTTTGTTTACCTTGGTTGCATGAATTACATACTGTGTTTTTATAGTTCTTAATTTTTGGTACTCCTTTAATTAGACCAAGTTGGGTGATTTTTGAAATTAGTCTTAGATTAGTGTGACCTAATTTCCTATGCCAGAGGTTGAATTCTTCTAATTGAGTTAAGAGACATTTAGGTACTAAGGGTAGATTTATAGTATAAACATTATTTTTTCTAGTGCCCTTAAGCATGACTTCTGAGTCTTGCAAATTTCTAATTAGGCAGTCAGAGTTGGTAAAGGTAACTACATAGCCAGTATCACATAATTGACTTATACTAAGCTAATTAAATTTAAAGTCTTCAACCAAGAGTACCTTTTTAATCACAAAGTCTGACTTAAGTTCAATGTTACCTGACCCAATGACTTAAAGGGTAGCATTGTTGCCAAATGCTACTGAG
The DNA here is from genome assembly GCA_024364735.1 of Boesenbergia rotunda. Lineage (NCBI taxonomy): Eukaryota > Viridiplantae > Streptophyta > Magnoliopsida > Zingiberales > Zingiberaceae > Boesenbergia > Boesenbergia rotunda. Next base: position 12,675 of record JAGFNQ010009795.1, on the reverse strand, counting down.
CCTAGGTTTTTGAACTTGAGTTTGGTGAATTTCAATTTGTCTCCAGTTATGTGTCTGGAGCATCCGTTATCCAACATCCATTGGTCCAAATCTGTATGTTCCTACACATAAAGTATTTATTGATTTGGATCCAATTAGAATTAAGGATAGCTTAAATTGATTTTCACAACCTAATCTGTCTCACCCAATCTAGAGTTATCAATCACGTTAACCTTATGGGTTTTGTGAGATAGGTTTTAACAGAAGTAAAGATTTTATTTTGAAAAGTATGATTAATTTTGAAAAGTTGAATTAATTTTAAAAACAATTAAGTTTTAAATTTATTTTGTAAAATGGTTGAATCTAAGATTAATTGAAATTTATGTTAGATTCAAATCTGACAATAGTAAAGTGAATTTGATTTTCAATAATCGGCTTCCTGGTCTTGGCGAGGCACTAGGCCTTCTTTGGCCATAGCCTTATTGGATCATCAACCCTTTCCTTGACAAAGTCTTTTATTGAAAATTCATCTTTAAGTTACTCCTTGAAAGATTTTGGTCTAACTAGTTTGGGTCTTGGATCGGTAGCTTCGGCTAGTTCCACCAAAATGGTTTCCCTAACATACTATCATCTCACCTCCACCCAATACTATGTTGTTCAAATTTTAGTTAAATCGTTTCAGTCCTTAGTCTAACCAGTCCTAGGTCTAAACATAATAATTTGTAGAAATAAATAAACAATCGGGCATAAAATTAAAAAAATTAAGCAAAAGAAATTTATCTAATTAAGAAATTTGTTTTTAAATTGGCTTCCCCTAGACTAAAGCCACGATAATGATTAGGCAAGATTTGAATCTTGTCCTTGGGGATCCAATACTGGTTTGGTCCAGCTTGATTGTTCAAGCAAAGTTTGGATACCCATGCTTGAACTTTGGGTCTAGATTGGTTCAATACAACATAATATGACCGTTGTCTCGACTTGGTGCGATACCCTAACCCAGATCGATTTAGAACGGACTTCTGTTTTCCAAGAATCATGTCAAGACCCTTGGAACCCGAAGTAAATCGTTCTAAAGCTACTCTGAGGTCCTTGACTTGAGTTTTTAAGGAGAAGTTCTCTTTCTCAAGCTTTTCAACTTGAGTAGAGGTTCCTTCTTGAACCTTCTTGGTCAAGGATCTAGAGTCAGCTTCCTCTTTCAGGAGTTTTACTTCCTATCGGAGGGATTCGACTCGGATTTTGGCTTTCGCCAAGTTACGAAATAAGTAGGCTATTAACTTTGATAATTCAATTTCAGAATAACCATTTACCGTTATTTTGTCGTTCTCCGAAATTGTGAGCCTTCCGTCGTCCGGCTCCGATTCTGATCCGGTGTCGATGTCTTCCGAAGCGGTCAAGGCGAGCAGATTTGATTGTGGAACCTCTTCTTCTTCTTCAGAGGAAGATTCGTCCCACGTGGCTTGAAGAGCTTTCTTCCTTCGAGTCTTCCTGGCTTCCTTTAGATTGGGGCACTCTGACTTGTAGTGTCCCTTCTTGTTGCATTCGTAGCAGATGACATTCGGTTTGGTCTTTGAGGTTGACGGTTCAGCTGGATCTTCCTTTCGTCGGCTTGCTTTCCTTCTGTTGGTCTGATGCTTCAGCTCCTTGTAGTAGTCCCGAGCTAGCCGCACCAACTTGGGTCGATCCCCTTCACTATCTTCTGAGTCCGAGTCTGAGTCAGACTCGGGTGTAGGTTGAGGCTTTTTCTTGGCTATCTTTCCTTGGGGCTTACCTGCAAGAAAAGCAATACCTTTCTCGGCCAAAGTGCAGTTAGTCTGTTCATAGATGCCCACAGAGTATTTCTTGGGAAAGCATTTAAGGTATACCTAATTAAGTCACGGTTCTCTACCTTGTGACCAATTGTGTGCATGACGTTCATCAGCTCCTGTATTCTAGCGTGGAGCAGTGCTGCTGATTCGCCCTCATTCATCTTTATAGTGTAGAGTCTATTCAGCAACAGATCCCATTTGCTGATTCTTGTGTCGGAGGTGCCTTCGTGCAGCTCAATCAGTTTGCTCCAAAGATCTTTGGCGCTGCTGAAAGGACCCACCCGGTTCCGTTCTTCCTTGGTTAGTCCGCACTGCAATGTCTGAGTTGCCTTAGCATCAGTCTCGATCTTTTTCTTCACAGCGGCATCCCATTCAGAGTAGTGATGTGCCACTCCTTCTGCATTCTTGGGGATTTCGAGGCCAGATTGGATTATTATCCACATATCCACCTGAGTTTTCAGGTGGACTTCCATTCGACTTTTCCAGTAGGAGAAATCTTTTCCACTGAATAGCGGTGGTCTGGCTGTGCCGAAACCCTCTTGCATGACCATAATAATTTTCTGAAAAAAAATAAGAAAGACAAAGAAACTTGTCCCAAGACTTGGTCTTGGATTAGTAGTGCGGAAGAAAATTAATCGAAATGAAAATGATCGAGTGGTGTTGCACCAACCTCGATTAACGAGAAAATTCGAAAAAGAAATTAAAATTTTCATAAAATCCGAAAAAAACTCTCAAATTGGTGGTTGCACCAAATTTGAGCCACCCGCTCTGATACCACTTGTTGGATCGGAGAAAACGATAGAGGGGGGTGAATATCGTTGTAAAACTTTTTCGGACTGTTAAAGAGTATGCGCAACGGAAAATAATAATGTACACAAGAACACAAGTCGTTTTTTACTTGGTTCGGAGTCGCGGTCGACTCCTACTCCAAGGCCCACGGTCCTTGACCGTTTACTTTGGGCAATTCTATAATCGTGATAAAAGATTTACAATTTAAATACAGAAGTAGATCAGAAATTTAAAATTGCTACACTTTTCGTTACCGAAGCCCAAGGTGGATCGAATTTCGGAGCAGAGGGTCATCGTCGGCGCTGGAATCTCGAAGTCGGAGTTTGTCGGAGTGTAGCGCTTGAACGAAAAGGTTTGGAGCGTTGAGAGCAAGTGATATCGAAGCCTTGGGGGTGCACCCCTTTTATAGTACTCATACGGGCGCCTGTGTCGATGGGGGCGCCTAACACGTGGCCTTCCCTACGCGAATCCTTATCTGCGGCTCGGTCAGCGCTTATCCATCTCCACTTGGGCACCAGAGCTGATGGGGGCGCCCGTGACCTCACGGGCGCCTGACTTAAGTACTTCCAGAGGCTTCGTGGTTGTGTTTTGGATTTTGCCTTCACCCTTGGGCGCCCGTATCCATACGGGCGCCTGAGCCCATTCGGGCGCCCGAGCCCATTCGGGCGCCCGAGCCCATCCGGGCGCCTAAGCCGAGTGAGACACCTCACTTGCAGATGACCAGTCCTTCGATCCTGCAACTTGGGTTAGTTCCAAAACATACCAAACATTAGTTACAGTTGTAGCTGTCTTGGTTCTGACTTTGGGTCTCCCAAATGGAACCCTAGGTCGAACCGACACCTACTGTTCCCTCGACGGGGAATGCGTCCTCACCTACTCCTCTCAGGAGAGTTTACCTTTTGCCAACCGGCTCCTCCGGTTGGACTTTTGCCCAATCCACCTGACCAGGTCTTTGTGCCCAACTTCCGGTCAGGTCTTCTTGCACAACTTCCGGTCAGATCTTCGGTGCCCAGCCCCTTGCCAGGACTTCTTGCCCAGTCCTCGACCAGGACTTCTTTGCCCGACTTCCGGTCAGGTCTTCTTGCCCAGTCCTTGACCAGGACATCTTTGCCCAGCCCTTTGCCAGGACTTCTTGCCTAGCGCACCTAGGACTTTTCCTGCACACTCAGTAAACATGTTAGATCACAATAACACCTTATCTTCTGAACCCCTTGTCATTATCAAAACTCATGTTTGACTTAGGTGCTGCCGGATGATTATCATGATGTATGATATTCCTCTGAGCATCATATCAGACAGAGACCCATGTTTCACTTCACGGTTCTGACAGAATTTACAGCAGACCATGGTTATAGAGCTTCAGTTCAATACAACCTTTCTGTTAAGATATATACTAAAAGCGTTGCCTTTTCTGTATGAACACCTACATTTTGAAAAAGAATCACAACATCACTATTGCATGTTTATATTAGTATGTGCAAACTGTCTGATGCTTTGCATTGTAGATAACATGGTATGTGGTGACACACAAAAGATTATGTTATCAGTGTTGGGACCGGGTGCATGCCGACGCGGACACGTATTGTAATTGTTACATAATTACATGCAGCGGAAACAAAAGCATGAATAATTTCCTAAATTATTCTAACACATATCCTAAGCATGCAATGTGTTCACATAATCATAATATAAAATTTTTGCAGAAAAGGAAATTACTCTACGAATTACCTTGCGTAACTTGGAAGAAGGGGCGAGATCAAACCGTTAGCGCCCCTTGAAAGCTCCGCCTCTATTCGTATCCACGCCGAGTATCGTCGGGATGACTTCGCTAAGCCACGAGTTTCGTGTTCATGAGAACTACTAGATTCTCCGTGAACACGTCGAAAACCGAGAGAGTAATCAAATCGAAAGACACCACCAAGGTTGGCCGAAGAGGAAGATCGTCGCAAGGAAGAACTTTATCGCCTTGATGCTTCTCCTTGTGCTCACGGCAAGAAGAAAGAAGGAAGGCCTATGGCCGGCCAAGAGAGAGGGAGAGAAGAAGAGGAGAGAGCCCAAGAAATTCTTGGATGGATCATCTTCCATGGCACCCCTTGGGTCCTTTATATAGGGAGAGGTTTCTTAATTCCCAAGCAAACCTCTCCTTGATTATGGAATAATTTCTCAATCAATCCATAATCAAGGCTCTCATGATCAAGCTTCTTCTTCTTGATTATGGAATAATTTCTCAATCAATCCATAATCAAGGCTCTCTTTCTTTTGGCATGATTATATAAAATTTATAAAACAAACCAACCATTGGTTCATTATATAAAATTTTATAAAACAAACCAACCATTGGTTCATTATATAAATTTTATTAAACAAACCAACTCATGGTTCATTATATAAAAATTTATATAAAATTTATATAACCTTTTATAAAATAAACCAACCTTTGGTCTATTTTATAAAACAAACCAAAATAGCCTTATCCTCTTATGGTGGTGGCCGGCCATGACAAGAAGAGAGGAGGCCCCCTTCCTTGGCCGGCCCATCTAACCCCAATTGGATCAAATCCCTTAATGAATTAAACTTATTTAATTCACCCATTAAGTCTTTAAAAGACTTAGCCATTCTATGCTTCCGATGCGTCTGAAATAAATTCAGTTTTGACTATTGTTTGGACTTACCAAAAATAGTCTATCTCGATTGGAGAATCCAATTCTCAACTCGTTTTAAATCCTTCGAATTACTCGTTATGCGTGTGACCAAATAGGCTTTCAATTTATGTTGGCCGTCCATAATTAACTAATTAATTATAGAACGATCATGAGTGGCACCTAGTAGTACATCATGATCCCCAATTAATTGAAAGATCAACGGTTGACCTCAGAAATGATTCTGAAACCCTTCAGCAGCTATAATGAATCGTGCCCCATTCCCTTCACCATCTTATACCCACTTGGTTCAGGACATGGTCTATGTGTGTCAGTCCCCACTAGGCTGACTACGTCACACCTAGCCCAAGTAACGTTTCCTCGTCCTATGGATTCTAATTACTCTCATGTATTTAAGAGATTCATACTCTGAACATGTCATGCTCTGGCCAGAGGCTTCGAGTAACAATCCGACGATAGGCCTCGGGTATACATCTCCTCGCAAGGAGTGGTGAATCCTTTGTAGGTTGTTCAAACATCTTCGGGCACTTCGGCTTATACCCAATCATCCTGGGTCCACACCTCCTTGGAGATGCTTGCTTAAGATGTCAAAGTATAAGTCTCCATGACCAAGATGACTTGAACACCGCAAGTCAAAGGAACATCGCACTTAAGCTGCAGTAAGAACTTCACTGACATATCTATATGTAGACTACCATATGAAGTTTTACAGCCAGTCACTCCAATGAACTAGTTCCCTTAACTAGCATTCATGTTTATCTCCGGACATCTCCATGTCACCAGCCAGTGAGAATCAGCTGATTAGAGAATAACCCATGCTAGTCTCAACAGAATTGATAGTGTCGTATTTATCAATTCATCGACTAGGGACAATTTCAATACTTCACAATTGCACATGTAGAGATAATCACTAGTTGTGAATTCATCACAAATTCTCTCATGCTGTGAATTGTATTGCGGACATTCAGTAAATGAGCTTAAGATCTTAATCAAATAATCATGTATACTCAAATAGTGAATATTCATTTATTAAAATAAATGATTACAATCATAAGGCGATTGCCTTAGGACACTTCTCTCATATCACTAACAAACTCCCACTTGGCCTAATGCCAATCGCTACGGTACCCAATACCACAGGCTCTAACATGACCCTCAAACTTACTTTGAGGCAAGGCCTTAGTTAAAGGATCCGCTAAATTCCTTTCAGTGGGAATTTTCTCAATTTGTATATCATTCCTACTTATAATCTCTCTGATCAGATGATAGCGGCGAAGCACATGTTTGGATCGCTGATGAGACCTTGGTTCCTTTGCTTGTGCAATAGCTCCATTGTTGTCGCAGTAAACCGGTATTGCTTCATCAATGGTTGGAACCACACCAAGTTCTGAGACAAACTTCTTGATCCAGACTGCTTCCTTTGCTGCTTCCGAAGCTGCAATATATTCCGCTTCCGTGGTAGAATCCGCTACGGTGTCTTGCTTGGAACTTTTCCAGCTTACTGCGCCTCCATTCAAAATAAATACGTATCCGGACTGAGATTTGGAGTCATCCTTATCTGTCTGGAAACTGGCATCTGTATATCCACGTATTATCATATCACCTTCTCCATATATTAGGAACACATCCTTAGTTCTTCTTAAGTACTTGAGGATTGTCTTGACAGCCACCCAATGATCCATTCCTGGATCAGACTGGTATCTGCTTGTGACGCTCAGAGCATATGATACATCGGGCCTAGTACATAACATAGCATACATGATAGATCCTATCGCGGATGCATAAGGAATCTTATTCATGCAAATCCTCTCGTCTTCTGTGCGCGGACACATAGACTTTGAAAGGTTGATCCCATGCCTGATGGGAAGGTAACCTTTCTTGGATTCCGACATGCTAAACCTTTCTAGCACTCGGTCTATATATGTAGACTGCGAAAGACCAAGCAACCGTTTTGATCTATCTCTATAGATTCTAATCCCAAGGATATAGGTTGCTTCTCCCAGGTCTTTCATGGAGAAAGTTTTGGACAACCAAATTTTAACTGACTGTAAGACTGATATATCGTTTCCTATAAGTAAAATGTCATCGACATATAACACTAGGAATACGACTGCACTCCCACTAACCTTCTTGTATACACAAGGTTCGTCAGGATTTTGTGAGAAATCAAACTCTTTGATTGTCTCATCAAAACGGATGTTCCAGCTCCTGGATGCTTGCTTTAGTCCATATATGGATCGTCGAAGCTTGCATACTTTGGTTTTATTAACCGATGTGAAACCTTCAGGTTGTATCATGTATACATCCTCAAGCAGGTTTCCATTAAGGAAAGCTGTTTTCACATCCATTTGTCATATCTCATAATCATAATGAGCTGCTATGGCCAGGAGCATCCGAATGGATTTGAGCATAGCTACTGGCGAATAGGTTTCGTCATAATCAATTCCTTGTTTCTGACGATATCCTTTTGCCACTAATCTAGCCTTAAAGGTAACAACATTACCTTCCATGTCGGTTTTCTTCTTGAAAACCCACTTGCACCCTATGGGCTTAATCCCTTCAGGCGGGTTAACCAAGTCCCATACTTGATTTTCGTACATGGAATCCATTTCCGACTTCATGGCTTCAAGCCATTTATCCCTTTCTGAATTTATCAGAACATCTTCATAACTGATAGGTTCGTCATTGTTAACGAGTAACACGTCGTTCGATTCACTTATGAGAAATCCGTATCTCTCTGGAATATTGCGTGTCCTATCAGACCTACGAAGAAGTGGTGTTGTTTTAGGTTCAACTGATAGCTCATCATTATGAGTTATTGGTTGTGGGTCTAGACTAGGTGTCTCTGTAATGTCTATTGGAGTTTCTTGAACTTCTTCAAGTTCAATGCTACTCCCACTGTTTTCTTGTAAAAGAAATTCTTTTTCCAGAAATACAGCATGCCTTGAAACAAACACCTTTTGTTCCAAGGGATGATAGAATTGGTAACCCTTCGTTTCCTTAGGGTATCCAATAAATAGACATTTATCAGACTTAGCATCCAATTTGTCTGATACAGTCCGCTTTACATAAGCAGGACAACCCCATATTTTAAGGTGAGTTAAATGAGGTTTCTTACTATTCCACGTCTCATATGGAGTAGTAGAGACTACCTTGGTCGGGACTCTGTTTAGTAAGTAAACAGCTGTCTTAAGCGCATAGCCCCAAAAGGATTTTGGAAGAGTTGCATGATTCATCATAGATCTAACCATGTCCATCAAGGTTCGGTTACGCCTCTCAGATACACCATTATGCTGTGGTGTATATGGCGGAGTCCATTGAGACAATATCCCATTGTCCCTAAGATAATCTTGAAACTCTTGACTCAAGTATTCACCACCCCGATCGGATCGAAGTATCTTAATACTTTTGCCAAGCTGTTTCTCTACTTCACTTCTGAACTCTTTGAATTTCTCAAAAGCTTCAGATTTGTGTTTCATTAAGAACACATACCCGAATCGTGAGTGATCATCGATAAAGGTAATGAAGTAGCTATAACCTCCTTGTGCAAGAGTTGACATTGGTCCACATACATCAGTATGTATTAGACCAAGCAATTCTCCCACTGGTTTACCTTTTCCGGAAAAGGGTAATTTGGTCATCTTGCCTTTTAAGCATGATTCGCATGTATCAAATGAACCGGGTTCAAATGATTCCAGAATTCCACATCGGTGTAATTTGGTCATGCGTTTCTTACTTACATGGCCAAGACGACAATGCCACGTATAGGAGTCTATTTGATTATCTATTCGAGCACGTTTGTTGCTAACTTCGATATTGAAAACGTCACCGGATAAATCTAACGTGTAGATACCATTGTATAAAGTTCCGGTCCCATAAAGAACACCATTTAAAGTTATGTAACAGCAATTGTTACTAAAAGTTAAATGATAACCCTTTTCATTCAAGCATGAAATAGATACAATGTTCTTTATTAACGAAGGAACAAAATAACAATTATCCAATTCTAAGACAAGTCCAGTAGGGAGCTTTAGCAAATATGTTCCGATGGCAACAGCAGCAATCTTTGCTCCATTTCCAACTCGCAAATTCGCTTCTCCCTTGACGAGTCTTCTTCTATTCCTTAGCCCCTGTATGTCATTACATATATGTGAGCTACACCCAGTATCAAGTACCCAGGTGGACGAGGAAATAGAGTGACATTCAATAACGAAGATACCTGAAGAGGATGGGGCATCGGATGCCTTCTTCTTCAAGGACTCAAGATAAACCTTGCAGTTTCTTCGCCAGTGACCCTCCTTGCCGCAGTGATGGCAAGTGCCTTTTGGTGCCTTTTCAGTCTTTTTGGCCTTTTTCTTCTTTCCCTTATTCTGTTCTTTGGGCTTCCTCTTAGAGCCTTTCTTTGAGGAACCAACTAACAGTACCGTCTTCTGATCCTGCTTTACAGAAGGCTCTACAGTCTTCAGCAGGTTGAGCAACTCAGGAATGGTAGTCTCCAGCTTGTTCATCCGATAGTTCATCACAAATTGTGAGTAACTCTTGGGCAAACAATGCAGAATTAAGTCAACACTTAGTTCGTGATCCATTGCAAATCCGAGTGTGCCTAGTCGCTCAATGTACCCCAACATCTTCAACACAAACTGTGAGACAGAAGTGCCTTCCTGCATCTTAGAGGTGAAGAGGAGTCTGGAGACCTCGAACCTTTCGGATCTCGCCTGCTCGTCAAACAGCTCATGAAGATGGAAGATGATGGTATGAGCATCCATATGCTCATGCTGCTTTTGCAGCTCAGGTACCATAGCGGCCAGCATGATGCAACTCGCAAGTTCAGAATCGGCCACATGTTTCTGATAGGCCACTAACTGGTCTGGAGTTGCATCTTCTGGAGGATGGTTGGGAAGTTGTTCTTCAAGGACATAAGCAAGCTTTTCTGCCTTGAGGACTATCCTCAGGTTTCGAAGCCAGTCCATGAAGTTTGGCCCAGTCAGCTTATTGGTGTCCAAAATGGAACGCAAATTCAGAGAAGACATGATCAAGTGATTATCCTAGAAATACAAATTGAGCTTATGTGAGAAGAATGATAAAGAATGCATCAATATACATTAATTAAATCCTATTTATTTTTCGAATTGAATAACCCTTTTTATCAATTCGGGAGATCGTAGGAACATCTCCAAATAGGTTGATATCCAACCATAGATAAGAACAACCATGGCTAGAGTCCATCAAGTTATTCTTAGCTATGAAGGTAGGTAATTATACCGATTACATATTATACATATGTAACTATCACATTATGCTATCAACTAATTGAATGTTTGCATAAATCATTGGGTTGTTAACTCATTAACAAGTATGCAACAATATACATAGCACCCAACTGCACCTCTCTTTACATCGACCTTGGCTGTGGCACAACAAATCGATGCTCCAAGCTTAAGGCTGACCCATTAATCAAGAAATAGTTTTAATATGGTTGGAGCTCATTCAACCGTTTAGTCAGGCTTGGATGTGTCCAACAACCAAAACTAAGGATTGACCTCTGACTCCAACTATATTAATCATAAACTAATTCCATGGTTTGAACATGTTGAGGTTCAAGCCGGGCATGGATGTGTCCATCAACCCAAACGAGAAACAAAACTCCGGTTCTAACCATATTAATGGAAGGTGTTGGCCTTAATATTTTGTAAGGGGTTTTGGGTCTCATCCTTTTCCTTTTAAGCACATTCATGACATATAATTATGTCATGTTCTAACGATTTCCTTAATAAAGTATGTATGTGACTTAATTTATCAAGTCTCATTAATTGAATTAGGAACCGGATTTCCTAATTCTAATTTCACACTTTATTCAAGGAATTGTTTTGGGAAACAATTTCCTAAATTGTCATAATCAATTTCGGAAATAATATGTTTAAGACTTTGATTTCTCTAAATCAAATCTTATTAAATTAAGAGACAGATTCCCTTAATTCAACCACATATTATTTTCATGAAAATCTTATTTAAGGAAATAAACTCTATAGGAAACAATTTTTCCTAATTAATTTTGGAGACAACAATATGTAAGAGCATCACCTCATAAATCAAATAAGGAAATTATCGTTTGAGAATCACCTCAAAAATTTCCAAGATTTGATCACATATTTTATTTATGGATAATTAATTACAACAAATTATTTACTTTGGGTGGCTCCCCGAGGCACTCCCCAAAGAAAAGAAATTTGTTGTAAATCTAATTTGGCCTGCTCCCCGAGGCATAACCAAATTAAACTTGACAATTAAAGAACTTGTTAATAATATAATTTGGATGGCTCCCCGAGGCCTACCCAAATCAATTTTAACAATTCATATTCAAAATAGGAAATTAAATTATAACAACTAACTTTAATTTGGGTGGCTCCCCGAGGCACTCCCCAAAGTAAAGAATTTTGTTAATAATTTAAAAACCAATTTGAATTTAATTGTCAATTAATGTTTCCATAAAATGTCTAGACTTTCATGAAAAGAAAGTGCCCAAAATTACGAGCTTTCCATAAATGGAAAGTTTCCAAAATTAAAAGGTTTTCAGAATTATTGTAAGTTTCTGGTACAAAGAAAACTTACGTATTTCCAAAATTAGAAAATTTCTAAAATTAGGAAATTTCCAAAATTGGAAAGTTTCCAAAAATGGAATGTTTTCACAATTATCATAAAATTTCTGAATCAGAGATATTTCAAAAGTTTGCGAAATTTCATGAGGATTTCCAAACTTTGAAATTCCTAAATCTAAAATTTATCATAATTGGAAAGTTTCCATAATTGAAAAATTTTCCAAAATTGAGATCATGACAAAGTTTTCCGCAAAACAATTATATGATTATGTCGAACACTAACCGGCTCTGATACCACTGTTGGGACCGGGTGCATGCCGACGCGGACACGTATTGTAATTGTTACATAATTACATGCAGCGGAAACAAAAGCATGAATAATTTCCTAAATTATTCTAACACATATCCTAAGCATGCAATGTGTTCACATAATCGTAATATAAAATTTTTGCAGAAAAGGAAATTACTCTACGAATTACCTTGCGTAACTTGGAAGAAGGGACGAGATCCAACCGTTAGTGTCCCTTGAAAGCTCCGCCTCTATTCGTATCCACGCCGAGTATCGTCGGGATGACTTCGCTAAGCCACGAGTTTCGTGTTCACGAGAACTACTAGATTCTCCGTGAACACGACGAAAACCGAGAGAGTAATCAAATCGAAAGACTCACCACCAAGGTTGGCCGAAGAGGAAGATCGTCGCAAGGAAGAACTTCGTCGCTTTGATGCTTCTCCTTGTGCTCACGGCAAGAAGAAAGAAGGAAGGACTATGGCCGCCAAGAGAGAGGGAGAGAAGAAGAGGAGAGAGCCCAAGCAATTCTTGGATGGATCATCTTCCATGGCACCCCT
>JAGFNQ010009794.1:0-62668 GCA_024364735.1 Boesenbergia rotunda | reverse complement strand
ATTCAGAAGTGGAATGCAAGAAAACAATCCTATATGCAGAAATGAAATGCAGCAACAAATTGGATGCAAAAATCAAACAAAACAACTAATTTCAAATGCAATAGAATTCAAATGCAGAGCTTCACTGATACAACTTCAGAAATGATAACTGAGAATATGCAGAAATGGAATTAACTAGCAGAAATGGCACAACTAAGTTGCAGAATTGGAAATCAAAATGCAACAAAACTGATATGCATAAATTGACTTCAATTGCTATGTGAATGAAACAAGCTACAATGGATAAATGCAGAAGAAAAACTAACACCTGCTTGATACAAAATTTAGGAACTGAAAGAGAAAATTGATACGCAAGCAATGAAACATGAATTAAACTGAAATTGAAAACAATTGTTCACTAAACAAGCTCCCTAGCTGATTACCTTACAGAAATGAAACCTAATTAAGGCAAAAACAATTCAGGAAAGTAAACTAAACAGCTGATACAAAGACAAAAATAGAAATGGTTTGCAGAAATCGAAATTACAGCTAATAACAGAATTTCATTAAGAAAACTAGCATCGATCTCTTCCCTTAGCTCCAGTTCTTCTTGCCGTCACACAAGAGTGAGCCTCGAATCCCTTAGCTCCACAAATTACTGGAAATCTCACTCTGCGAATTGATCCAACCCAACTATGCTCAAATATGAAAAACAGCAACCCGATCTCCTCGATCTCGCTATGTTGGATGGCGATGATGATTTGGAGATGATCAGAGTACTCCAGAGGACCCTCCAGATAGCTCAGATGGATGGAAATGACACACAAATGAGATCCAAGCAATCAACTCATAGATCTGACGAAACCCTCAATCATCTCTGTTTTGGGCCGAATTGGAGCTTGAATTTCACGGAGAAACCTTCCCAATGATCTAGAACTAGATCTAAGATCTAAATCGATGTGGTCACGGCCTCAGATGAAGAAAACTTGAAGAAAAATAGTGGAAAACTCGAAAAAATGAAAACAGCAGCTGAGCTCAGCGAAGATGCGACACTGATCAGAGGAGAAGGAATTAGTTTATATAGTTTGAAAATGGACGGCTCAGATTGTTCAGAACTAATCCAACGGTTGATTCTTATTCGATCTGAACCAAAATTTGATGATGTTGATCAAGGGTCAAGATCTGCCTCTCAGTGGCTCAGATTTTCCAGATTTGTAACGGATGGCTCATATCTTCCAGATCTTTGAATGGGCAGTCTAGATCCCTCTGATCTTGATCCTGTTAGTGATATGAGAGAAGTGTCCTAAGACAATCGCCTTATGATTATAATCATTTATTTTAATAAATGAATATTCACTATTTGAGTATACATGTTTGTGTATTTGATTGAGATCATAAACTCATTTACTGAATATCCACAATACAATTCACAGCATGAGAGAATTTGTGATGAATTCACAACTAGTGATTATCTCTACATGTGCAATTGTGAAGTATTGAAATTGTCCCTAGTTGATGAATTGATAAATATGGACACTATCAATTCTGTTGAGACTAGCATGGGTTATTCTCTAATCAGCTGATTCTTACTGGCTGGTGACATTTAGATGCCCAGAGATAAACATGAATGCTAGTTAAGGGAACTAGTTCATTGGAGTGACTGACTGTAAAACTTCATATGGTAGTCTACATATAGATATGCCAGTGAAGTTCTTACTGCAGCTTAAGTGCGATGTTCCTTTGACTTGCGGTGTTCAAGTCATCTTGGTCATGGAGACTTATACTTTGACATCTTAAGCAAGCATCTCCAAGGAGGTGTGGACCCAGGATGATTGGGTATAAGCCGAAGTGCCCGAAGATGTTTGAACAGCCTACAAAGGATTCACCACTCCTTGCGAGGAGATGTATACCCGAGGCCTATCGTCGGATTGTTACTCGAAGCCTCTGGTCAGAGCATAACATGTTCAGAGTATGAATCTCTTAAATACATGAGAGTAATTAGAATCCGTAGGATGAGAAAATGTAACTTGGGCTAGGTGTGACGTAGTCAGCCTAGTGGGGGCTGACACACATAGACCATGTCCTAAACCAAGTGGGTATAAGATGGTGAAGGGAATGGGGCACGATTCATTATAGCTACTGAAGGATTTCAGAATTGTTTCTGAGGTCAACCGTTGATCTTTCGATTAATTGGGGATCATGATGTACTACTAGGTGCCACTCATGATCGTTCTATAATTGATTAATTATAGACGACCAACATAAATCGAAAGCCTATTTAGTCACACGCACTACGAGTAATCTGAGGGATTTAAAATGAGTTGAAAATTGAATTTTCCAATCAAGAGAGATTAAGTTTGGTTGAGCCAAACGATAAGTCGAATCTGAATTTTTTAGAGACGCATCGGAAGAGTAAAATGGCTAAGTCTTTTGAAGACTTAATAGATCAGGGAGGTTCCTGATCGGGGATTCAGTACACCATGGTCGGGGATGTATTGTACAAAAGGTCCTTCGATCGGCCTCTACTCAAGTGCTTGGGAGGCTGATCTAGAGTTGGGGATGTACTGAATTGATGATCATTCTACTGATCAGACCCTGATCGGTCCTCAGAACGATTAGGGAGGTGCCTGATCGGTCACTCAGACCGATCAGGGAGCACTCAGACCGATCAACAGCCGTCCAGACCGATCAGAAGAGCATGTACATCAAAGAGGTGATCTGATCACAACCCTCCACTTGGATCTAGGCACTTAAGTTGATGGAAATTTCTACAAGCAATCTTGCCCACTCATCAAGGGGAATCAAGTGTGGAGAGAAGAGTAAGGGAAAGAAAAGGAAGCTAGGGTTCAAGGGGGAGAGGTATCACGCAGCCAACGCAAGGGGAGAGGAGGAAGGAGCTCTCGGTATCAGGCAACCATGAAGGGTTTTCTCTCGGATTGGTAGCTTGGAGAAGCTCAATTCCTCAACTCCACAGCCCATTCCGTCTTCCAATCCGGCTGGGAAGTGATCAGATTCATCGGAGCAGAGTTTTCCTCCACCAGACAACAATTTTCAGACTCATTTTGATTGTTTCTTCCCTGTTTACTTGCTGTAGAACGCAATCTGCATTTTCCCTTCACTTGATTTCGAATTTATGCTTAATTTCCAGTTTAGAACTGCAATTTCTAGTTTCGAACCGTAATTTCTAGCTTAAGAACTTAATTTCCAGCTTAGTTTTCTAGATTTACAGTGTACCTTTTGCAGAATTTTTCCATGTTCTCAACCTTTTACTACTTGAATGCAAGGTGCTTGTTGAATTGCTCCTATCAAACATGTGCTTGAGTATGAAATTAATCGCCTTCTAGTTAAGAGTTTTAGATGAATCCTAGCTGAAATTTCCTGGTTGTGAGTGTTCTTTTACTGTCCTCTACATTTAGTTAGCTTAATACTTCAAATCTGAGTAGTTAAGGACATTAGGTGGATAGCTAAGTTTAATTGTTTTGTTATCCTCAAAACCCAAGAAAACATGTTTGGTTTAGCTAGTTTTCATTTTTCAGCAGTTTACTATTTTCTATTGACCAAAGAAGAGCATACATCATATTGGGTCCTTGAGAGACGATTCGGGTTCAACTATTACTACATAATTGCTTGAAATGAGAAAATTAATTGAAACCGTAGTGCGACTTAAACGATTATCAATTTTGGCGCCGTTGCCGGGGACTCTTCTACGATGTTTGTTTGTTTTTAGATCTTGCAATAATTCTGAATTTTCTGATTATTTTCTTGCATTTCACTAATTTTCTTCATTTGATGTGCAGTGCATGACCAGGTCTTCCTACTCCAACTTAGCTGATTTTAATCCTGAGATAGAGAGGACCTTCCACGCACAGAGGAGAGCTCAACTAGAGATTTTTAGACTTTCTACCAGTAGCGAGCCTTTGTCAGAAGTCCAGATGGCGAACAATAGAACCATGAGGGAGCTTGCAGCACCAGACATGGCTTTTCAGTGCATCTAGTACCCTGAGTTGGAGGTTGATTTTGAGCTACGATCCGGACTCATTCATCTACTTCTAAAGTTTCATGGCTTAGCTAGTGAGGACCCCACTAGACATCTCTAGGAGTTCCATACAGTATGCTCCACTATGAAGCCACATGGTATTGCTGAAGATGACATCAACCAGAGAGCTTTTCCATTTTCACTTGTGGATGGAGCAAAGGACTGGTGGTACACCTTGCCACATGCTCTAGTTACTTCTTGGGCCGAAATGAAGAAAGCTTTCTTTGAGAAATTCTTCCCATCCTCAAGGACTACTGCCATTAGGAAGAGTATCTGTGGGATCCAGCAGATTTCTGGAGAGACACTATATGAGTATTGGGAGCGCTTTAAGAAATATTGTTCTAGCTGTCCCCACCATCAGATTAATGAGCAGCTACTCATTCAGTACTTCTATGAGGGACTTCTTTCCATGGATAGGAGTATGGTAGACGCCGCTAGTGGAGGGGCCTTAGAGAACAAGACACCTGAGGAAGCTAGAGAGTTGATTTCTATTATGCAAGAAAATTCTCAGCAGTTTGGGAGCCATCTGTTGGTGCCTAAAGGAGCACATGAGATCATAGGACAGAATATGGAAACTCAAGAGGTGAAGGTTAATCTTCAGGATTTGACTTCTCTCATTAGGTAGATGACTCTCTATCAGACTACT
Source organism: Boesenbergia rotunda (assembly GCA_024364735.1). Classification (NCBI taxonomy): domain Eukaryota; kingdom Viridiplantae; phylum Streptophyta; class Magnoliopsida; order Zingiberales; family Zingiberaceae; genus Boesenbergia; species Boesenbergia rotunda. Next base: position 58,007 of record JAGFNQ010009794.1, on the reverse strand, counting down.
CAGCAGCCTTCAACTCAAGTAGCCAATGCAGTGAGGGTTTGTGGACTTTGCAGTAGTACCTCTCATCCTATAGATTTATGCCCCCAGGTGCAGGTTGATGATGAATCTTACCTTGCAAATCAAGTGGCGGCAGCAAATGCTTTTCAGTCCAAGCCTCAACCTTTCCAACCTCAGCCTTATGAATACAAGCAGTCTTATGATCCCATTTCCAATACTTACAATCCAGGTTGGAGAGATCATCCTAATCTGAGGTATGGGAACACATCACATCAGCAGCAGCCTTATCAGCCACCACTTCCTGTTGCGCCACCTGTAGTTCAGAGACCACCAGGATTTTATAGTAGTCCATCTCCGCCAAGAGTTCCACCCGTTCAGCAACAAAAATTGGAGTTTCCACTCACTTTGGAGCCTTTTTTCACTCATTTTCAGCAACAAAATGAGAGGAGTTTTCAGCAGCTTAGTGCTCAGCTTAGCACTCAGCTTCAGCAGCAAAATGAGAGGAATTTTCAGCAATTTAGTGCTCAATTTCAGCAACATTAGGGAAACTATAGACAGTATCAGAGTAGGACTGATGCTTCCATTCAGAACATAGAGCGACAAGTTGGACATATATCATCCACCATCAGTTAGATAGAAGCTCAAGGATCGAGTCAGCTACCTTCTCAGTCTATTCTAAACTCCAGGGGGAATGTCAGTGCTATCACACTCAGGAGTGGACGGGTTACACAAGAGGCTTCTACCCCACAGATTCCTACAGCACCGGAAGTTGATCTTTTGAGGTCTCAGACAGGAGTAGAGCCAGAGTCACTTATAGTACCACAACCACCCATTCAATTACCTTTCCCTTAGAGGGCTGTTGGTCCAAGGAAGAATGCTGATTCAGACAAGACACAGGAGCTTCAGGAGCTGATTGACATTTTTAGCAAAGTGGAGGTGAACATCCCATTGCTTAGAGTGGTCAGGCACATTCCCAAGTATGCTAAGTTTCTGAAAGATCTGTGCACTCACAAGAAGAAGCTAAAAGGGGCAGAGCTGGTCAGTATGAGAAAGAATGTTTCAGCTATGATCCAGCCGATGCCTCAGAAATGTAAAGACCCAGGGGTTTTCACAGTACCGTGCGTGATTGGAGACTGCATTTTTGAGGATGCTACGCTAGACTTAGGAGCCTCCATCAATGTCATGCCCATGTCAGTGTTCATCTCTCTAAGCATTGAACCACTACAGCCTACGGGGGTGGTTATTCAGTTGGCCAATCGCAGTTTTGCTCATCCAGCTGGAAATCATAGTGGGCGTATTGGTGAAAGTCAAGGATTTGATATTCCCAGCCAATTTTTACATTTTAGATATGGAGAAGGACTTAACCTCAAGCTTAGCTCCATTGATTTTGGGACTCCCAGTCCTAAAGACTGCAAAGACCAAGATTGATGTTCATGCAGGGACACTTACCATGGAGTTTGGGGACACAGTGGTTCAGTTCTCCATCCTTGATGCGATAAGATATCCCGCCGAGGATCATTCACTGCTGGGCATTGATGTGTTGGATACACTAGATTCTTAGGAGTCAGATGGCATGGATCCAGATCTAGCCGACACAGAGGATTTAGATGAGGTGGATGATGATAATTGTGGATAAGTTTTAGTCTGTGACACTATCCAGGTGGAAGACGCTGAGGTGTCTGTTGGATCGAGAGAACCGATAGAGGGGGGGGGTGAATATCGGAAATCGTTCGGATTTTAGGATTAGAGCAGTTACACAGCGGAAAAACAATCAAACGCAAACACAGTAATTTTTTACTTGGTTCGGAGCCTAGGTGGACTCCTACTCCATGGCCCACGGTCGTTGACCATTATCTGCGGGCAATTCTATATGTCGCAAAAATAGTTTACAAAAGATTTTACAGAATTCAGTACAGTAAACTAAAATAGCTCTTCATTACCGACGTCCAGAGTAGATAGTATTTTTGGAGCGGGAGGACGTCGTTGGCGCTTGAGTCTCATGTCGGGAGGTTTCCGGAGCAGAGCGCGGGAGTAGAAGAGCGTCGAAGCGTTGAATGAAGTGATGCTTTGAAGCTTGGGGTCGAGGGCCCTTTATATAGCCCTGGGGGCGCCCAGAACGTCGGGGGCGCCCCCCCCACGTGGAGGTCGATCCGTCAATGGCTCGGTCAGCGTCTGATCCCTTCAGATTCGAGATCCGTTTTGACCGGGGCGCCCGGAGCGCTCGGGGCGGCCGCATTGATCGGGTCAAGCCTTCATCCTTTTGGCTTCGTGAGGGTGTGCTTCGGTAGCTGACACAGAGGGCGCCCGGGACGCTGGGGGCGCCCGGAGCGCTGGGGGTGCCCGGGAGCAGCGGGGGCGCCCGGGAGTTGAACTGTCGAAGCTTGCTTTGCTTTCTTGTGTTTTGTGTTTACCTTGGGGGCGCCCGGGACACTCCGGGCACCCTGGTCAGCTGTTGCCTCATTCCTTTGAGGCTCTCTGAGCTGCAGACACACATTCCTTCGGTCCTGCATCCAGGGTTAGTCCAAAACACAATAAAACAATAATATGTTAGTTTATACAGCCTTAGCTGTCTTGGTTCTGACTTTAGGTCTCCAAAATGGAGCCCTAGGTCGAACCGACGCCTACACTTCCCTCGACGGGGAACGCGTCCTCACCTACTCCTCTCGGGAGAATGTACCTGATGCCAACCGTTCCTCTGGTTGTACTTTTGCCTGGCGGTCCTTTGCCAGGTCTTGGATACCGAGCTGTCCTTCGCCCGGTGCCTAGCATTCCTTCGCTAGGGCTTCAGCCCCAAGCTGTCCTTCGCCTGGCACCTAGCAGTCCTTCGCTAGGGCTTTTCACTCTGGCATTCCTTTGCCACTGCCTAGCATTCCTTCGCTAGGGCTTTTTACCCTGGCATTCCTTCGCCAGTGCCAAGCAGTCCTTCGCTAGGGCTTTTTACCCTGGCATTCCTTCGCCAGTGCCTAGCAGTCATTCGCTAGGGCTTTTTACTCTGCACACTAGAGTGACATATTAGATAACAAGTAAGACTTAACTTTGAATCCTTTGCCAATATCAAAACAAGGTTCGATATGGTGCTTCCTGCACCAATAATCTCCCCCTTTTTGATTTATGGCAACAAAATTCAAAGTTAAGTAAAAAACTTTATAACAGTTATGAACATAAAGTAAAAATGAAGTATAGCAATTTTACACAATTCAACGTTAAGTAAAAACTTTATAATAGTTAAGAAAAGAAGGAGTATGAACAGTATAAGTGTAGATTAAAAAAATCCTTTATTTTCTATACTCCCGCTAAAACCCTGAATACTTGTGTTATAACACCCTTAACTTTGACCTTTCCTCCCCCTTTGACATATATCAAAAACATACATGGGCGAACAAGGTATCTAATAGGGAGTTTAGAGTTTTACCAAGATAAATTTAAGTAAAGGAGTTTAAAAACATAGTTTTCAAAAAACCTTTAAGTAATGGATTTCAAAAAAAAAATGTTCAAAGTAATATATGTTTTGAAAATACATGAAGCTCCCCCTTAATGTGACAACTCTTCTCATTATATTTTAAATAGACAAGTTTTTGCTGAAACATAGATTTATTTACTAAGAAAACTTTGCTTAGAAACATTTGTCAAAAATTTCAAAGGTTTTTGTTCAGACAAACTTTGTTTATTAAGGAAAAGAGTTTTAAACCATTTCTAAGATAACCTTTCTAAAAACAAGGAAAACGTTTAAGGAAGAATTTAATTTCTACTCTCCCCCTTGGTCATATATCAATAACAAAATATATTTTGAAAGAAGTTTAAAAAAAATTTATGTATCAGAGCCTATGAGTTTTGAAAACATAAAAATACTTAGCATAATTCTTGAAAGTATAGCAAAAAAGTTTAAACTGCACCAACAAAACTCCACTTAAAAAATATTTTATATTTGTAGGCAAGTCTTTTAGAAACTTCATGCACTTAGAACACTATTGCCTTTACAAGTATTAGTACTTTTCAAAACATTATACTTTGAACAATAGAAGTGCTTTTGAAGATTATGCATTAAAAAAAATTAATTTTATTTTGAATACTTGACTTGATTTCTTTTCCAGTCTGACACAATCCTAGGAAACCTTGTTAACTACAAGGACATATTCCTAAGTGTCCTGAAAATTTTTCAACCCAAGTAAATATTATAAAAGTAACTTCATAAGCCATAAGAATTTTGAAAAATAAAATAATAGTATTTTGAAAGAAAAATTATTTAAGTTTTCAAAAGGATTTTAAACTTGCAGTGTATGAAAACATATAATTTAAAAAAAATATTCAATAATTCTTTTAATTTAATCTCCCCCTAAACTTGATATAGTCCTTGGAAGCTTGTTGACCACAAGTGTTCTTCCTCTGAGTCCTTAGGAGTCAGTTCGGATCAAAAGAATTATTTAATAATTTCAAAAATAATTGCCAAAGAGAATACTTGTTAGAAATAATTTTCTTTCGGTTTAGACTCCCCCTAAGATTGACACTTCCTAGGAGTCCTTGTGGATCATGAAGTGGACCTTCCTCTGTGTCTTAGGGTTTGTCAAAATCAAAAGAATAGTTTTGAATTACAGTATTGTAATTTTCAACACAATTTGAAATGATAACATAGTTTTCGAAGAACATTTTGAAATGATAATAAATTTTTCAAAGATATTTTGAAATGATACTAATTTTTTAAAGATATAGTAATATACGAAGGTTTTTGAATCAAATTTAAGATATTTTGAAATGATAATAATTTTTCAAAAAGATAGTAATATATGAGGGTTTTTGAATCAAATTTAAGAGCATAAGGTTTTTGAAAAAATTTGAATTTTTCGAAAAGTATTTTAAAAAAAACTCCCCTTTTATCGACTCGTCTGACTTTTATCTAAGTACCTTAAGGGATTTTAGTGTTGACCAGGTTTGACAAATTAATAACTAAATCAAATAAGCCCTAGATTATATTTAAAACGAGTTTATTGAGATATTTAACATGAAATTTAAAAAAAAATGTTAGAGTTGAAAAAGTAGGGTACAGTAAACTGAATTAATTTGAAAAAATAGAGATAATTATGCATAACTTTTGAAAGCATTTTTTTATTTATAAGGATAGTGAATTATGCTTTTGAGTCATAGATGTCTCACCCAGTTCTACATTTGATCAAGCATATTAACCTTATGAGTTTTTGTGAGGCAGGTTTTAGTAGAATGATTTATTTTGAAAAGACCATGAATAATTTTGAAAAGTTAAATTAATTTTTAAACACAATTTAAATTTATTTTGAAAAGAAATATTTGAATCTAAGATTAAATGAAAATTTATGTTAGATTCAAATTTAACAAAGAGTAAATTGAATTTGAATTTCAAAAATTGGCTTCCAGGTCTTGGCGAGGCACTAGGCCTTCTTTGGCCGTAGCCTTATTGGATTATCAACCCTTTCCTAGACAAAGCCTTTTAGTGAAATTTCATCTTCAAAATTACTTTTTGGTAAATTCTGGTCTAACTAGTTTGGGTCTTGGATCGGTAGCTTCGGCTAGTTCCGCCAAGATGGCTTCCCTAACGTACTATCATCTCACCTCCACCCAATACTATGTTGTTCAACTTTCAGTTAAACTGTTTTGTCGTTAAACTAATCAATCCTAATTTTAAGCAAAAAAAAACATAAAAATAAAGTAAAAAGAAACATACAATTAAAGCAAAAAAAAATGATCTAAGTTACATCATAATCGTAATAATATTCTGGATTATCAAAAACAGCAATATTATGAATTAATTTTCTAACAAATTAGCCTTAACTAATTTATAAGATTCAATCATATTATTCATGGTAAATAATGGATTTTCAAATACTGTAAACTTACCTTTCCCGATCGTTTGTCCAGTACTCTTGTAATTATCACGAGCTAATCGGACCATATTGTGTCGATCTCCCCCATTGTCTTCTGATTCCGAGTCTGAGTCGGACTCGGGTACCGGTTGAAGCTTCTTCTTTGGAGTTTTCCCTGCACTTGAAATTATACCTTCCTCGACCATTATAGTATCAGTCTGATTATTTAATTGTAATTCTGGAACAAATTCAAAATTGGTTACCATTTTTGTCTCAATCACTTTGCCTTCTAACTCTGGCTCGAATTCACAATCAAGTATCGAGTCTATCTCATCTTTTGATCTGAAGTTAACTTTGAAGTCGGGTGCTGATTCTTCAATATCGAAGCTCTCTTCGTGTAGATTGATTAACTTTTCCCACATCTCCTTGGCACAGTTGAAGGATCCGACACGCTTCAATTCTTCATTGGTTAGGCCACATTGTAGGATTGCAGTTGCCCTTGCATTCGTCTTGATCTTCCTCAGGGTTGGTTCATTCAGTTGGTCCCACGTAATTGATAGTCCATCTTTTGTAGGGAGGTAGAACCCTGTTTGAATGATCATCCATGTGTCCATATGGGCCTTCAGATGGAACTCCATTTGACTTCTCCAATAATTGAAGTTCACGCCGGAGAATAGCAGTGGACGGGCACTGTTCCACTCTTGGTTGGCCATTTAGATTTAATCTCGTACAGAAAAGAAGTAACAAAAATGTACCAAGACTTGGTCTTGGATTAGTAGTGCGGGAGAAGGGAAAAAAAATAGCTCAAAATAAATGTTGCACGAATTTCGAGGCGGAATAATAATAAAATAATAAAAACAATTTATGATAAATTTTTGAAAATATTAATTTTGTCAATTCTGATTAATGGTGAAAAAGTGAGAATTTAATGTTTTTTAAAAAATTAGCTCGAATTAAGGTAGCACGAATTCTAAGGAAAATATTAAAATAATAATAAAAAAGTTTATGACAAATTTTCAAAAATTATTCGTTTTATCAATTTTGACTTATAGTGAAAAAATGAGAATTCAAAATTGAAAAAGGCGTAAGAATATTTTAAATACACCTACATATATTATTTATTTGAAAATAAGAAGCGAGACTAATCGAGTGGTGTTGATTAACAAAAAAGAGAAGAAATAAAATGAAAAGAATTTCGTAAATCCGAAAAACTTTCAAATTGGTGGTTGCACCAAATTTGAGCTTCCCCGCTCTGATACCACTTGTTGGATCGAGAGAACCGATAGAGGGGGGGGGGGTGAATATCGAAAATCGTTCAGATTTTAGGATTAGAGCAGTTACGCTGCGGAAAAATAATCAAACGCAAACACAGTAATTTTTTACTTGGTTCGGAGCCTAGGTCGACTCCTACTCCAAGGCCCACGGTCGTTGACCATTTTCTACGGGCAACTCTATAAGTCACAAATATAGTTTACAAAAGATTTTACAGAATTCAGTACAGTAAACTAAAATAGCTCTTCGTTACCGACGTCCGGAGTAGATAGTATTTTCGGAGTGGGAGGACATCGTCGGCGCTTGAGTCTCGTGTCAGGAGGTTTCCGGAGCAGAGCGCGGGAGTAGAAGAGCGTCGAAGCGTTGAATGAAGTGATGCTTTGAAGCTTGGGGTCGAGGGCCCTTTATATAGCCCTGGGGGCGCCCGGAACGTCGGGGGCGCCCCCCCCCCACGTGGCGGTCGATCCGTCAATGGCTCGGTCAGCGTCTGATCCCTTCAGATTCGAGATTCGTTTTGACCGGGGCGCCCGGAGCGCTCGGGGCGCCTGCATTGATCGGGCCAAGCCTTCATCCTTTTGGCTTCGCGAGGGTGTGCTTCGGTAGCTGACACTGAGGGCGCCCGGGACGCTGGGGGCGGTCGGAGCGCTGGGGGCGCCCGGGAGCAGCGGGGGCGCCCGGGAGTTGAAATGTCGAAGCTTGCTTTGCTTTCTTGTGTTTTGTGTTCACCTTGGGGGCGCCCAGGACACTCCGGGCGCCCTGGTCAGCTGTTGCCTCATTCCTTTGAGGCTCTCTGAGCTGCAGACACACATTCCTTCGGTCTTGCATCCAGGGTTAGTCCAAATCACAATAAAACAATAATATGTTAGTTTATACAGCCTTCGCCCGGTGCCTAGCATTCCTTCACTAGGGCTTCAGTCCCAAGCTGTCCTTCACCTGGCGCCTAGCAGTCCTTCGCTAGGGATTTTCACTCTGGCATTCCTTTGACAGTGCCTAACATTCCTTCGCTAGGGCTTTTTACCCTGGCATTCCTTTGCCAGTGCCAAGCAGTCCTTCGCTAGGGCTTTTTATCCTGGCATTCCTTCGGCAGTGCCTAGCAGTCCTTCGCTAGGGCTTTTTACTCTGCACACTAGAGTGACATATTAGATAACAAGTAAGACTTAACTTTGAATCCTTTGCCAATATCAAAACAAGGTTCGATATGGTGCTTCTTGCACCAACAGTGTCTACATTGGAGGCAGGTCCTGAGAGATTTCTTCCATCAGTTTTGCAACCCCCAAAGCTTGCTTTGAAGCCCCTACCTGAGCACTTGAAGTATGCCTACCTAGGAGAGAACGAGCAGTTTTCAGTCATCATTGCTCAGCATCTTAAGCCAGGTCAAGAGAAAATGCTACTAGATCTTCTACGAATGTGTCAGAGGGCTATTGGGTGGACCATTGCAGATATACCAGGTATTAGCTCATCCATTTGCATGCACCGAATTTTCCTAGAGGAGGATGCAAGGCCGGTGAGACAACCACAACACAGACTCAACCCACTTATTTAAATGTGGTCAAGAAGGAGGTAACTAAGCTACTACAAGCCAACATTATATATCCTATCTTCGACAGTCAGTGGGTGAGTCCAGTGCAGGCGATTCCTAAGAAGTCCAATATCACAGTGGTGGAGGGCAAGGAGAGTGCTTTGATTCCTACTAGAGTCCAGAGTTCATGGAGAGTATGTATAGACTACCGGAAGCTAAACTAGGCTACGAGGAAGGATCACTACCCTTTACCATTTATCGACTAGATGTTAGAGAGGCTGGCTAGTAGATCACACTATTGCTTCTTGGACGGTTTTACAGGATACTTTCAGATTCATATTGCTCCAGAGGATCAGGATAAGACGACTTTCACCTGCCCATTTGGGACTTTTGCATATAGGAGGATGCCATTCGGATTATGCAATGCCCCAGGTACCTTCCAGCGATGTATGGTAAGAATTTTTTCAGATCTTTTAGAGCATTGCATGGAGGTATTTATGGATGACTTTACTATATACGGATCCTCTTTTGATGCATGTTTATATAGCTTGTCCAGAGTTTTGCATCGTTGCATAGAGACTGACCTTATACTTAATTATGAAAAATGTCATTTCATGGTTGAGCATGACATAGTTTTAGGCTATATAGTCTCTAGGAAGGGCATCGAAGTAGATCCTGCAAAAATTGATTGTATTCTGCCTTATCCCGCATGCGTGCGGGGCGTTCGCTCTTTTCTTGGCCATGCAGAATTCTACAGGAGATTCATTCGAGATTTCAGCAGGATAGCCCTTCCTCTTTCAACCTTGCTGTAGAAGGACGTGGAGTTCCATTTTGATCAGCAGTGTAGGGATGCCTTTGATTGCTTGAAGGCGGCTCTCACATCGTCCCCTATCATCCGGCCCCCAGACTAGAATTTACCATTCAAGCTGATGTGTGATGCATCAGATCATGCCGTGGGAGCAGTGCTTGGCCAGAGGGTGGATGGAGCGCTGCATGTCATTTGCTATACATCCCGGACACTTGATTCTGCTCAAGCCAATTATACAACAACTGAAAAGGAGCTTTTAGCTATTGTTTTTTTACTTTGGATAAGTTTCGTTCATATTTATGGTGCTCACATGTGATTATTTTTTCTGATTATGCAGCTATTAGGTACCTCTTAAAGAAGCTGGATTCAAAACCAAGATTGATTCGATGGATGCTTCTGCTTCAAGAATTCGACGTCGAGATACGCGATAGGAGCGGGAAGGAGAACTTAGTAGCTGACCACCTGAGCAGGATTGAGGGGGTGACAGACCCTACACCCATTGCAAATGCATTTCCACATGAGCATCTTCTACAACTGCAAGGTAGTGTGCCATGGTATGGCTATCTCATCAACTATTTGGTTGCACATGTTTTTCCTACACATTTTTCTAAAGCTCAACGTGATAAATTAGCAAGTGATTCTAAGTATTATGTGTGGGATGATCCTTTCCTTTGGAAATTTTATAGCGATCAGATAGTTAGGAGATGTATCCCTGATTGTGAGTTCCAGTCAGTACTTTCATTTTGTCATACACTTGCATGTGGGGGGCATTTTGGTCCTCAACATATAGCTAGAAAAGGTTTTGGATGCAGGGTTATATTGACCTACCTTGTTTAGAGACTCTTATCACTTCCATAAGACTTGTGAGCGCTGCCAACGAGTAGGGAACTTAGGACGTAGGAATGAGATGCCTCAACAATTCATGATATTTTGCGAGATATTCGATGTTTGGGGTATCGATTTCATGGGTCCTTTTCCTGTTTCATATGGATTTATTTATATCTTGTTGGCTGTTGATTATGTGTCTAAATGGGTGGAGGCAATCCCCATTAGCACTAACGATTCATTTGTTGCTGTGGATTTTGTCAGGACTCACCTATTTTGCAGGTTTGGGGTACCCAGGGCGATCATCAGTGATCAAGGGTCTCACTTTTGCAATAGGAACATGAAGGCGCTTTTGAGCAAGTAGTGATCCATAAAGTGTCCACCCCGTATCATCCTCAAACAAATGGACAAGATGAAATATCAAATAGGGAGATTAAGCTTATCTTAGAGAAAACTGTAAGGCTAGACCGGAAGGACTGGAGCAAGAGACTTGATGAAGCGTTATGGGCCTACCGGACTGCCTATAAGACACCCATTGAGATGTCTCCCTATAGGATTGTTTATGGTAAGGCTTGCCATCCACCGGTGGAGGTGGAACACAAGGCTTCTTGGGTGGTTAAAGCTTGCAACATGGACCTAGAAAAATCTGGGCAAGAAAGGAAGTTGCTCCTACAAGAGCTTAAGGAATTAAGATTGGAAGCCTATGAGAGTTCACACATTTACAAAGAAAAGACCAAGGCTTTCCACGATAAGAACATTTTGAGGAAAGAGTTTCATGTGGGAGAGAAGGTGCTTTTGTTTAGATCTAGACTCAAATGGTATCCAGGTAAGTTGAAGTCCAGTTGGGAAGGTCCTTTTGTTGTTACTAATGTGTTTCCCTTTGGTGTTATTGAGATACAGGACATGGTGGGCACGATCATCAAGGTGAATGGACATCAATTGAAGTATTACCATGAGGGCATGGAGGGAACAAGAATGGAGAGTGTGGACTTGTACCATGCGATCTATTCGACATAGAGGGGAGTCCGTTCATTGCTATTCCTTTCTGTGCATACATTTTGATTTTCTCGCAATTTGCTTTGTTAGTTGCAAGTAGCACTTCTCTTAAGTTTTTCTATGCATTGGAGGAATCATAAAGTGAAAAAAAATTTACTTAGATCATTGAGTCATGGATATCATGACTTAGTTAGTTCTCAACTTGCATCTAGTCTTTGGTTGGTGAAGGATTAATTCTAATATTGGATTCAGCATGATTAATATTGTTCCTAGAGAGGACCACTTGTTGCCTACCATAGATTATTTTATGTGTGATGAACATTCTTTCTTTGGAACTTTAGAACTTGCTCATTCCCTTTTTGGAATCATAGGGGCATATGATACATGGAATGATGGAGCTATTCATAATGATCTTTGTTAGTCTTCCTTTCATTTGCACAATTATTCACCTCTTTTGTTATTTCTGCCCTATTTCTTTTCCTCTAAGTTGGTGAAGAACTTGATGAATTAGTTGCTTGAGATGGACAAAATCTTAGGTGTGGGGGAAAAGAAATTGACCTTGGATCCAACTTTAATTGATATGGAGATTGCGCAAGGTTCTCTTGGATGTGATTTGGACCTAGAATGAGGAATTTGAAAGCTTCAAAGCTAAAGGCAAGGTAGTCTCCAAGGACTATGCAGTATCTTCATTTGCATTTGAAAAAAAAAGAATGAAAAAAAATAGAACAAAACAGGAAAAAAAAAGATGTGAAATATGGTGGCAATTCAAGTTCTTGGAGTAAACCTTTGCGTGAAGCTAAAGTTACGGGAACGAAACACTTGATTACTTAAATTTCTGAATCTGAACATTACAGCAGTTACAAGCAAAATTCCATGCCAATTCCGTGCCAAATCAGAGAATTAATCATTCTTCCTTTAGAGAATTGATACCCCAACCTTCCTTGAGGCTATTGAATTAGTAATGGATGAAGAAGTTGGAAATTAAGGCATCCAAAGTTGAGAAAGTGGAAAAGAACATATTGCTGAAAAAAAATTTAGCAACTTGTGGAGTTGCTGTAACTTTGGAAAAGTACTGCATTGCTGGGCTAAAAAGGGATGAAGTTGCTGATTCTTTCACTTGCTGAGATTGAAAAGGACTTAAGTTGTAGTGGTTGACAAGGATTTAACTACTGGCATCTAATCAGAAGTGAAAAGAGAGAAGGAAGAGGCAGGAAGAAAAAAAAAGAGAAGAAGAATAAAAAAAATAAAAAAAAGAGAAAAAAGAAAAGAAAAGAGAAACATGAAGTGGAAGAAAGTGATGGTTAGAATTCTGAATTTGAAGTGGTGAACAAGGAACTAATTGAATTTAAGAATGAGTTAGTGATTGAAAGAAGTAAACATGGCAGAAGATAGTTCAGAGTTCTGCAGTTTTCAGCTACTGATCAGGCTCTGATCGGTCTCCAGACCGATCAGAGAAGTTACTGATCGATCGTTCTGTCGGATCAACAGCAGTCCAGAACGATCAAAGGCACTCTAGACCGTTCAGAAGACAGCTAGATCGATCCCTTGACCAATCAACAGAGTGGCACAGAACAGAACATTCAGTAATGTTTTTCATCAGTCTGATCAGATACACTCAATACGATCAGAGGCATTTGCTTTAATGGGGGTGATAAGATGAGTTCACATGCAAGCTAACTAATTCATTGAGTTCCATCGTCCAATACTTCCTTTTGCTTTGCCCCACTGAATCACTTAGTAGCAGAAATTTTCTTCTTGTCTACATTCCTTACTGTTTCATCTCCTCCATTAATAAGCTCTATTTATTGGGTGTGTCAAATGCATTCTTTTGGTGAACATCAGGGGGTGAACCAGCTTATGATAGTGAAGAAGTGTCACGCCCCCAGAGACACATGCTTACTCGAAAATCGGGCAGCATCTCCCCTGTACGACGGACAAGTTGATGGATCGATCTGGCGTGCTAGAGGGGGGTGAATAGCACTTTTTCGTTTGGATCTCTACAATGTCGTTAGTTGCGCAACGGAAATACAAATAAAAACAAACTAATAATAGAAAGCAATGCTAACAAACCAGGTTTACTTGGTATCCACCCCGGACGGGTGACTAATCCAAGAATCCGTCGGTGGATCAATCCCCGGATAACCTCCGGCTAACTCTATCGCTCCTTGTGGGTGGAGAAACCTCGCCACAACACTTCGGACGCAATCTGAGCACAAGAGACTACTAACTCACTTTACTCAAGCGAGTTTCATCAAGAGAAATAGCAGTAAACGAGCCCCCTTTAAATAGGGCTCGAATCTGAAACAGCCGCTACCAGTCGACTGCCAAATGGTAGTCACCTGGTCACACTCAGATTCGACCGTTATTGCACAATGTTCGAATCTGCCAGCCTGTTCTAGCCTATACCAATCGACTGCCAGCGGGCTAGTCGACTGGTACACACCTAAGCCTAGGGTTTCACTCCCGAGTACAAATCTCTCCGCACTCAAACCCTCCCGGCTTAGCCCCTGAGTACAAACACTCATACTCAGACCCTTACAACCCAGTTGACTCTTCACCAGCAGTCTTGACTGTTGCCTTCACGTCCTCTTCATCTTCGGCCCTCGTCCCTCGGATGCGCACACAAGCCTCCAGCTTGCCTCCATGCCACCCTTCACGTACGCCTCGAAATCCACGTCCCTCGACTCATCATCCCTGCTATCCAACAGTCCCTCAGATGCGCACGCAAGCCTCCAGCTTGCCTCCATGCCATCCTTTACCTGAAGACATCAATCAAGTCCATGTGTACCTGTACACCTGCACGCTCATGTACACATATTAGTCCAGCACAAATCCTAACTTAACCATATTGCCCACTCATCAAAATATCATGATCCTCCAGATCATCTCAGGGCCGATTGCCCCAACAATCTCCCCCTTTTTGATGTGTGGCAATATGTTAAGTTAGGTAAACATATAGCAATGATAATAACAAAACAATTGAAAATTAAAGCATAACACATAAGTGGCAACCTCCCCCTTTACCTATGCTTTCTCCCAGATTTAAATTCATATTGCTAATCCCAAGTTAAGTTTTCCCAACTCAACTCCATGGTTTCACAACACAACCCAAGTTAACCTAACTTAACACACACATTTCTCCCCCTTTGACACCATCAAAATGATTGTCCCAAGCAACCCTAGCCCGTTGCCAAGTGGAACCAACCATATTTCTAAAAAGCCCCTCAGAAATAACAAAAATACACACTATGCACACTCCCAGTCGACTGTGATCCTACCAGCCGGCTGATACGCCATTTTCAGAATTTCCAGTCGAAATTCAGAAATGCATAAAAAATTTTAAAAAATCTGGAAAAATGTGAAACTTTGTAGGCATGATTGTTAATATATTCCCTTCCCTAGAAACATATTGGTTCATGAAAAACGTCAGCCATGCTTGACTTTTGGTACAAACTCAAAAATTTCTCAAATAATGACACTTTGTATCAACATTGACTTCTAATCATGGTATCCTATATTTGCCACTTTCTATCAACTCCATTTGATATTTAAAATGATTCCCAAGCTCCCCTTTCTCATATAAATATTTCCATTTTGACACGATTTCCCTTTCTTTATCTCTTGAATCTAAATGATCATTCCTTAAAAAAAATGTTTGATTTCCAACCAAACCATATTAGGTAATATAACAATTAAAAATTTCAAATCATAATATGAGCACATATATAAGGATCATAAAAAAACATCCATTAGCACGTAAGGATTTTCAATCAGTTTTCAAAACACCATCTAATCATGATAAAATTTTCATAATAGAAAAATAATAAAGCAAATCACATGACATAAATCTACAGAATAGAGTAATTCATAGAAGTTTCATACAAGAAACACAGAAATAGTCATGACATAAGACCTAAAAGAGTATCTAGGGCCATAGCCCTGAAGTCATCCAAATAAATTCAACCATCAGAATAAAAAGTGTTTGAGAGATATAATACATCAACCAATGATAGTACTCTCAACACTAGAATCACTCTCAAAAGCTGCATCAACTGGTCAGAAGAACATGTGATCATCACCGCCTGGAGGTGGAGGAGGAGGAGGAGGAGGACCCTGAAAAGAGAGATGACACTGCTGCATCATCTTGTACATGTCATCTTGGCGGCTGGTGATCCTATTAACTTTTGTCTCAAGCCACTGCTCCGTCTGTCGAAGTCCGTGAATATCCTCACGAATGACGTGAGCCTCCTTCTGAAGCCTGTGGACATCGGATCAAAGCTGGGTGAACTCTGCACAGGTAACCAACTCGCCATGCCCCTCATCTGAGCTCAAGGCCTCTGGACGTTGTCTCCAAACAAACTCTCCCTGTCGACACTCAATACCTGCCAAGGATAACTGTCGTGTACCTATCTAGTTGTAATCCTTAGACAGGTGTCTAACCTGACCACTACCCACACGGATGCCAAAACGTAAATGGAAAAACTCGGTCAAGACATGACAGAAAGGCATATATATCTTCTCATTCACACTTTGTGAAGAATGACAGATGCCACTAAAGACCTGTATGGCGACATCGATGTATAATCTCCTCTCTAGAGCGTATATCATCACCAAATGTGCGAGTCTGATCTTGGACCTCCCCTTGGTGACAATAGGCAAAATGCACTCAATGACAATCTTATATAATGCATGGCTAAACGGTCTCATGGGGTTAGCATCAAAAAGATGCTCTGACTCATTCCTGTGTCTCCTAAAATAATTCATATGTATCTGATCAATGGTGACTCCAGGAAACTCTAATGGTTCGACAACAGTGGGAAAGTAAGTGGATGCATTGTTTGACGCTCTACACTATAAGAACCCAGCTAGACCCATGACTGAGAACGGAATAGGAACCCCAGCTACTCGAGACTTATATAAATTATTATCTAAGTCGATGCAGGTCAAATTTGCGTAAAACTCTGTTCACAAATCGATATCTATGTCATGCTGGCAATAGACCAGCTGATCCAGTCGAAAATGAGTGATCATTTCAGCTAACTGGGGCGATTTCTCTTGAAAGAAGGCCTTGTTTAGGTATCTGCAGTTCATCACCACGAACTCATTTTCTTCAAAACGTTTCTTACACTCCAGGGACCTAAACCTGGACCCTTCCTGACCTTATCGGGATGAACCTTCACCCCTAGGTTTCTTAGAGACCATTCTAAAAACCATACATACCCATGCATGCCAAGACAACCCCCCCAAAGGAAAAACATCAAAGAACATGCAAAAAATATCATGTTAGTGCCAAAGTATGGTTTACATGAAGAAAAAGGTGTTGGGACCGGGTGCATGTCGACAAGGATACGAGTTCGTAAAATTTTAAATTTTTACGTGCAGCGGAAGAATTTGCATAAAATAATTTCCTAAATTATTTTAACTTCGTATCTAGCATGCAATCTTATGGTGTGTTGACATAATCATAAAATAAAATTTTACGGAATAGTAAACTAATTTACCAAGTACCTCGCGTAACTCGAAGAAAGGGACGAGATCCAACCGTAGCGTCCCTTGGAAGCTTCGCCTCTATTCGCGTCCACGCCGAGTTCTCTTCGGGATGACTTCGCAAAGTCACGAGTTTTGTGCCGACGAGAACTACTAGATTCTCTATAGCCACAACAAAGAAGATCAAGAGAAGAAAAGGAAACTAACCACCAAGAAAATGGAATCGAATTCCGAGAAGAGAGGAGTCGCTATCCGCTTCTTCTTCTTCTTGAAGCTCACGGCAACCACCTTCTATGGGAGGAGTTGCGCCGGCCCTAGCTTGTGGAAGGGGCGCCGGCCCTAATTGGTGAAGAGGGCGCCGGCCCTAAGGTAAGGGAGAAGAGAAAGGAGAAGAGAAAGAGAGGGAGCTACTTCTCTTGACAACTCAATTGGAATTAAGGGCTTGCCTTTGGTTCCTTTATATAGTAGCATCTCCCTTGCCAAGTCTCCTCTTAACAGAATTAACGGAATTAACGGAATTAACGGAATTAGTTATCATAAGAAATTTATCCTATAAATTCTCTTATGAATTATTCCGTTTAAACCAAGTTTTATTATAACTAACTTTATAATAAAACCAATTAGTTATCATAAGAAATTTATCCTATAAATTCTCTTATGAATTTTATCATAACTAACTTTATAATAAAACTAATTAATTATCATAAGAAATTTATCCTATAAATTCTCTTATGAATTATTCCGTTTAAACCAAGTTTTATTATAACTAACTTTATAATAAAACTAATTAGTTATCATAAGAAATTAATCCTATAAATTCTCTTATGAATTATTCCGTTTAACTAAGTTTTATTATAACTAACTTTATAATAAAACTAATTAGTTATCATAAGAAATTTATCCTATAAATTCTCTTATGAATTACCAAGTTTTATTATAACTAACTTTATAATAAAACTAATTAATCTCTCCTTTTATTATGGAATAAATTTTATAAGAAATTTATAAACTCTCTTATTATGGAAAAATCAATTCATAATTGATTTTATAAAATTAAAATAAACCAATTCGTGGATTATTTTAACTTCCACAAAAGAATAAATTTCTATAAATTTATTTATATAAATTTCTTTATACAAATTTATTTATCCATAATTTATAAAATAAATCGCGCAAGATCTATTTTTATTAATTNATTTTAAGTTCCGTGCGCCTCTGATAATTCAGATTCGACTTATTTCTCTTGATCGGAAAATCTAATTTTCAACTCGTTTTAAATCCCTCGGATTACTCGTAGTGCGTGTGACTAAATAGGCTTTCGATTTATGTTGGCCGTCTATAATTAACCAATTATAGAACGATCATGAGTGGCACCTAGTAGTACATCATGATCCCCAATTAATCGAAAGATCAACGGTTGACCTCAGAAATAATTCTGAAACCCTTCAGCAGCTATAATGAATCGTGCCCATTCCCTTCACCATCTTATACCCACTTGGTTCAGGACACGGTCTATGTGTGTCAGTCCCCACTAGGCTGACTACGTCACACCTAGCCCAAGTAATGTCTTTCTCGTCCAACGGATTCTAATTACTCTCATGTTTCTGAGATTCATACTCGGAACATGTATGCTCTGGCCAGAGGCTTCGAGTAACAATCCGACGATAGGCCTTGGGTATACATCTCCTCGCAAGGAGTGGTGAATCCTTTGTAGGCTGTTCAAACATCTTCGGGCACTTCGGCTTATACCCAATCATCCTGGGTCCACACCTCCTTGGAGATGCTTGCTTAAGATGTCAAAGTATAAGTCTCCATGACCAAGATGACTTGAACACCGCAAGTCAAAGGAACATCGCACTTAAGCTGCAGTAAGAACTTCATTGACATATCTATATGTAGATTACCATATGAAGTTTTACAGCTAGTCACTCCAATGAACTAGTTCCCTTAACTAGCATCCATGTTTATCTCCGGACATCCCAATGTCACCAGCCAGTGAGAATCAGCTGATTAGAGAATAACCCATGCTAGTCTCAACAGAATTGATAGTGTCCGTATTTATCAATTCATCGACTAGGGACAATTTCAATACTTCACAATTGCACATGTAGAGATAATCACTAGTTGTGAATTCATCACAAATTCTCTCATGCTGTGAATTGTATTGCGGACATTCAGTAAATGAGTTTAAGATCTCAATCAAATACACACGAACATGTATACTCAAATAGTGAATATTCATTTATTAAAGTAAATGATTACAATCATAAGGCGATTGCCTTAGGACACTTCTCTCATATTACTAACAAACTCCCACTTGGCCTAATGCCAATCGCTACGGTATCCAATACCACAGGCTCTAACATGACCCTCAAACTTGCTTTGAGGCAAGGCCTTAGTTAAAGGATCCGCTAAATTCCTTTCAGTGGGAATTTTCTCAATTTGTATATCATTCCTACTTATAATCTCTCTGATCAGATGATAGCGGCGAAGCACGTGTTTGGATCGCTGATGAGACCTTGGTTCCTTTGCTTGTGCAATAGCTCCATTGTTGTCGCAATAAACCGGTATTGCTTCATCAATGGTTGGAACCACACCAAGTTTCGAGACAAACTTCTTGATCCAAACTGCTTCCGTGGTAGAATCCGCTACAGTGTCTTGTTTGAAACTCATCCAACTTATTGCGCCTCCATTCAAAGTAAATACGTATCCAGACTGAGATTTGGAGTCATCCTTATCTGTCTGGAAACTGGCATCTGTATACCCATGTATCACTATATCATCTTCTCCATATATTAGGAACACACCCTTAGTTCTTCTTAAGTACTTAAGGATTGTCTTGACAGCCGCCCAATGATCCATTCCTGGATCCGACTGGTATCTGCTCGTGACGCTCAGAGTATACGATACATCGGGCCTAGTACATAACATAGCATACATGATAGATCCTATCGCGGATGCATAAGGAATCTTATTCATGCAAATCCTCTCGTCTTCTGTGCGCGGACACATAGACTTTGAAAGGTTGATCCCATGCCTGATAGGAAGGTAACCTTTCTTGGATTCCGACATGCTAAACCTTTTTAGCACTCGGTCTATATATGTAGACTGCGAAAAGACCAAGCAACCGTTTTGATCTATCTCTATAGATTCTAATCCCAAGGATATAGGTTGCTTCTCCCAGGTCTTTCATGGAGAAAGTTTTTGGACAACCAAATTTTAACTGACTGTAAGACTGATATATCGTTTCCTATAAGTAATATGTCATCGACACATAATACTAGGAATACGACTGCACTCCCACTAACATTCTTGTACACACAAGGTTCGTCAGGATTTTGTGAGAAATCAAACTCTTTGATTGTCTCATCAAAACGGATGTTCCAGCTCCTGGATGCTTGCTTCAGTCCATATATGGATCGCCGAAGCTTGCATATTTTGGTTTTGTCAACCGATGTGAAACCTTCAGGTTGTATCATGTATACATCCTCAAGCAGGTTTCCATTAAGGAAAGCTATTTTCACATCCATTTGCCATATCTCATAATCATAATGAGCTGCTATGGCTAGGAGCATCCGAATGGATTTAAGCATAGCTACTGGCGAATAGGTTTCGTCATAATCAATTCCTTGTTTCTGACGATATCCTTTTGCCACTAATCTAGCCTTAAAGGTAACAACATTACCTTCCATGTCGGTTTTCTTCTTGAAAACCCACTTGCACACTATGGCTTAATCCCTTCAGGTGGGTTAACCAAGTCCCATACTTGATTTTCGTACATGAAATCCATTTCCGACTTCATGGCTTCAAGTCATTTGTCCCTTTCTGAACATTTCAGAACATCTTCATAACTGATAGGTTCGTCATCGCTTATGAGTAACACGTCGTTCGATTCACTTATGAGAAATCCGTATCTCTCTGGAATATTGCGTGTCCTATCAGACCTTCGAAGAGGTGGTGTTGTTTTAGGTTCAACTGATAGCTCATCATTATGAGTTATTGGTCGTGGGTCTAGACTAGGTGTCTCTGTAATGTCTATTGGAGTTTCTTGAACTTCATCAAGTTCAATGCCACTCCCACTGTTTTCTTGTAAAAGAAATTCTTTTTCTAGAAATACAGCATGCCTTGAAACAAACACCTTTTGTTCCAAGGGATGATAGAATTGGTAACCCTTCGTTTCCTTAGGGTATCCAATAAATAGACATTTATCAGACTTAGCATCCAATTTGTCTAATACAGTCCGCTTCACATAAGCAGGACAACCCCATATCTTAAGGTGAGTTAAGTGGGGTTTCTTACTATTCCATGTTTCATATGGAGTAGTAGAGACTACCTTGGTCAGGACTCTGTTTAGCAAGTAAACAACTGTCTTTAGTGCATAGCCCCAAAAGGATTTTGGAAGAGTTGCATGATTTATCATAGACCTAACCATGTCCATCAAGGTTCGGTTACGCCTCTCAGATACACCATTATGCTGTGGTGTATACGGCGGAGTCCATTGGGACAATATCCCATTGTCCCTAAGATAATCTTGAAACTCTTGACTCAAGTATTCACCACCCCGATCGGATCGAAGTATCTTAATACTTTTGCCAAGCTGTTTCTCTACTTCATTTCTGAACTCTTTGAATTTCTCAAAAGCTTCAGATTTGTGTTTCATCAAGAACAAATACCCGAATCGTGAGTGATCATCGATAAAGGTGATGAAGTAGTTATAGCCTCCTTGTGCAAGAGTTGACATTAGTCCACATGCATCAGTATGTATTAGACCAAGCAATTGTCCCACTGGATTACCCTTTCCGGAAAAGGGTAATTTGGTCATCTTGCCTTTTAAGCATGATTCGCATGTATCAAATGAACCGGGTTCAAGTGATTCCAGAATTCCACATCGGTGTAATTTGGTCATGCGTTTCTTACTTACATGGCCAAGACGACAATGCCATGTGTAGGAGTCTATTCGATTATCTATTCGAGCACGTTTGTTGCTGACTTCGATATTGAAAACATCACTGGATAAATCTAACGTGTAGATACCATTGCACAAAGTTCCGGTCCCATAAAGAAGACCATTTAAAGTTATGTAGCAACAATTGTTACTAAAAGTTAAATGATAACCCTTTTCATTCAAACATGAAATAGATACAATGTTCTTTATTAACGAAGGAACAAAATAACAATTATCCAATTCTAAGACACGTCCAGTAGGGAGCTTTAGCAAATATGTTCCGATGGCAACAACAACAATCTTTGCTCCATTTCCAACTCGCAAATTCGTTTCTCCCTTGACGAGTCTTCTTCTATTCCTTAGCCCCTGTATGTCATTACATATATGTGAGCTACACCCAGTATCAAGTACCTAGGTATCTGAGGAAATAGAGTGACATTCAATAACGAAGATACCTGAAGAGGATGGGGCATCGGATGCCTTCTTCTTCAAAGACTCAAGATAAACCTTGCAGTTTCTTCGCCAGTGACCCTCCTTGCCACAATGATGGCATGTGCCTTTTGGTGTCTTTTCAGTCTTTTTGGCCTTTTTCTTCTTTCCTTTATTCTGTTCTTTGGCCTTCCTCTTAGAACCTTTCTTCGAGGAACCAACTAACAGTACCGTCTTCTGATCCTGCTTTACAGAAGGCTCTATAGTCTTCAGCAGGTTGAGCAACTCAGGAATGGTAGTCTCCAGCTTGTTCATCCGATAGTTCATCACAAATTGTGAAGAACTTTTGGGCAAACAATGCAGAATTAAGTCAATACTTAGTTCATGATCCATTGCAAAACCGAGTGTGCTCAGTCGCTCAATGTACCCCAACATCTTTAACACAAACTGTGAGGCAAAAGTGCCTTCCTGCATCCTAGAGGTGAAGAGGAGTCTGGAGACTTCGAACCTTTCGGATCTCGCCTGCTCTTCAAATAACTCATGAAGATGGAAGATGATGGTATAAGCATCCATATGCTCATGCTGCTTTTGCAGCTCAGGTACCATAGAGGCTAGCATGATGCAACTCGCAAGTTCAGAATCGGTCACATGTTTCTGATAGGCCACTAACTGGTCTGGAGTTGCATTTTCTGGAGGACGGTTGGGAAGTTGATCTTGCAGGACATAAGTAAGCTTCTCTGCCTTGAGGACTATCCTCAGGTTTCGAAGCCAGTCCATGAAGTTTGGCCCAGTTAGTTTATTGGTGCCCAAAATGGAACGCAAATTCAGAGAAGACATGATCGAGTGATTATCCTAGAAATACAAATTGAGCTTATGTGAGAAGAATGATAAAGAATGCATCAACATACATTAATTAAATCCTATTTATTTTTCGAATTGAATAACCCTTTTTATCAATTCGGGAGATCGTAGGAACATCTCCAAATAGGTTGATATCCAACCACAGATAAGAACAACCATGGCTGTGGCCGTCAAGTTATTCTTAGCTATGAAGGTAGGAAATTATACCGATTATATATCACTTATATGTAACTATCACTTTATGCTATCAACTAATTGAATGTTTGCATAAATCATTGGGTTGTTAACTCATTAATAAGTATGCAACATTATACATAGCACCCAACTGCACCTCTCTTTACATCGACCTTGGCCGTGGCACAACAAATCGATGCTCCGAGCTTAAGGCTGACCCATTAATCAAGAAATAGTTTTAATATGGTTGGAGCTCATTCAACCGTTTAGTCAGGCTTGGATGTGTCCAACAACCAAAACTAAGGATTGACCTCTGACTCCAACTATATTATTCATAAACTAATTCTATGGTTTGAACATGTTGAGGTTCAAGCCAGGCATGGATGTGTCCATCAACCCAAACGAGAAACAAAACTCTGGTTCTAACCATATTAATGGAAGGTGTTAGCCTTAATATTTTGTAAGGGGTTTTGGGACTCATCCTTTCTTTTCAATGCACATTCATGACATATAATTATGTCATGACTATCGATTTCCTTAATAAAGTATGTATGTGACTTAATTTATCAAGTCTCATTAATTGGATTAGGAATCGGATTTCCTAATCCCAATTTCATACTTTATTCAAGGAATTATTTTGGGAAATAATTTCCTAAATTGCCATAATCAATTTCGGAAATAATATGTTTAAGACTTTGATTTCTCTAAATCAAATCTTATTAAATTAAGAGACTGATTCTCTTAATTCAACCACATATTATTTTCATGAAAATCTTATTTAAGAAAACTCTATAGGAAATTCCTAATTAATTTTGGAGACAACAATATGTAAGAGCATCACCTCTTAAATCAAATAAGGAAATTATCCTAAATTTCCAAGATTTGATCACATATTTTATTTATGGATTAATTAATTACAACAAATTATTTTCTAAGGGTGGCGGCTCCCCGAGGCTCAGATACCCAAAGAAAAGAAATTTATCGTAAATCCAATTTGGTCCGCTCCTCGAGGCGTAACCAAATTAAACATGACAATTTTATTCAAAATGGGAAATTAAATTACAACAACTAACTTTAAATTGGACGGCTCTCCGAGGCTCAATCCAAAATAAAGAATTTTGTTAATAATTTAAAACCAATTCGAATTTAATTGTCAATTAATGATCCATAAATTTGTCTAGACTTTTTTGAAAGAAAGTGCCCAAAATTGTGAGATTTGATAATAGGTTTTCAGAATAATTGTAAGTTTCTGGTACAAAGAAAACTTACATATTTCCAAAATTGGAAAATTTCCAAAATAGGAAATTTCCAAAATAGGAAATTTCCAAAATTGGAAAGTTTCCAAAGATGGGAAGTTTTTCACAATTATCATAAAATTTCAGAAACTAGGATATTTCAAAAGTTTGCGAAATTTCATGAGGATTTCCAAACTTTGAAATTCCTAAATCTAAAATTTATCATAATTGGAAAATTTTCCAAAATTGAGATCATGACAAAGTTTTCCGCAAAACAATTATATGATTATGTCGAACACTAATCGACTCTGATACCACTGTTGGGACCGGGTGCATGTTGACATGGATATGGGTTCGTAATTTTAAAATTTAATTACGTGCAGCGGAAGATTTAGCATAAATAATTTCTCAAATTATTTTAACCACGTATCTAGCATGCAACCTTATGTTGTGGAGACATGATCATACATTTAAAATTTTGCAGAAAGTAAACTAATTTACTTAATACCTCGCGTAACTCGTAGAAAGGGACGAGATCCAACCGTAGTGTCCCTTGGAAGCTCCGCCTCTATTCGCGTCCACGCCGAGTTCTCTTCGGGATGACTTCGCAAAGCCACGAGTTTCGTGCCGACATGAACTACTAGATTCTCCAAAGGCACGACTAGAATATCAAGAGAGAGAGATGGAAAACTAACCACCAAACGAAAAAACGGAATCAAGATTCCGGGAGGAAGGAAGGAGTCGCGACCCGCTTCTTCTTCTTCTTCGGCACCTTCTTGGTGGAGGTGACTCACGGCAATGGAGGTGAGGGCAGCCAGCCCTAGAAGAGGAAGATGGTAGCCGGCCCTAGAAAAGGGAGAGGGAGAGAAGGAGAGGAAGAGAGGTTAGGCAAGAATCCTTGATCTCTTGAATTGATTTCCAAGCCTTGCCTATGCACCTTTATATAGTAGCCTCTTTATCGCCATGTCTCCTTTTAACGGAATAAATTTTTCATAAGAAATTTATCTTTATAAATTTTTCTATGAATTATTCCGTTATGCCAAGTTTTTATTATATCTAAATTTATAATAAAAACAACCATGTCTCCCCTTTTATTATGGAATAAAATTTTACAATAATTTTATTATATAAATTTTTCTTATCATGGAAAAATCAATTCATAATTGATTTTATAAAATAAAATAAACCAATCCATGGTTCATTTTAATTTCCATAAAAAGAATAAATTTCTATAAATTTCTTTATATAAATTTTTTTATCCATTATTTTATAAAATAAATCACGCTCGATTTATTTTATAATTTAAACCAAACAATTTGGTTTCCCTCTTTATTGTGGCCGGCCAAACCAAAGAGGGTGGGGGACCCTCTTTGGCCGGCCAAACCAAGCCATCTCCTTGCGAATTAAACTCATTTAATTCGTCCAATAAGCCTTCAAAAGACTTAGCCATTTTAAGCTTCCGGTGCGCCTCTGATAAATTCAGATTCAGCTTATTTCTCTTGATCGGAAAATTCAATTTTCAACTCGTTTTAAATCCCTCAGATTACTCGTAGTACATGTGACTAAATAGGCTTTCGATTTATGTTGGTCGTCTATAATTAACCAATTATAGAACGATCATGAGTGGCACCTAGTAGTACATCATGATCCCTAATTAATCGAAAGATCAACGGTTGACCTCAGAAATAATTCTGAAACCCTTCAGCGGCTATAATGAGTTGTGCCCCATTCCCTTCACCATCTTATACCCACTTGGTTCAGGACACGGTCTATGTGTGTCAGTCCCCACTAGGCTGACTACGTCACACCTAGCCCAAGTAATGTCTTTCTCGTCCAATGGATTCTAATTACTCTCATGTTTCTGAGATATTCATACTCGGAACATGTGATGCTCTGGCCAGAGGCTTCGAGTAACAATCTGACGATAGGCCTTGGGTATACGTCTCCTCGCAAGGAGTGGTGAATCCTTTGTAGGCTGTTCAAATATCTTCGGGCACTTCGGCATATACCCAATCATCCTGGGTCCACACCTCCTTGGAGATGGTTGCTTAAGATGTCAAAGTATAAGTCTTCATGACCAAGATGACTTGAACACCGCAAGTCAAAGGAACATCGTACTTAAGCTGCAGTAAGAACTTTCATTGACATATCTATATGTAGATTACCATATGAAGTTTCACAGCTAGTCACTCCAATGAACTAGTTCCCTTAACTAGCATCCATGTTTATCTCCGGACATCCCAATGTCACCAGCCATGAGAATCAGATGATTAGAGAATAACCCATGCTAGTCTCAACAGAATTGATAGTGTCCATATTTATCAATTCATCGACTAGGGACAATTTCAATACTTCACAATTGCACATGTAGAGATAATCACTATTTGTGAATTCATCACAAATTCTCTCATGCTGTGAATTGTATTGCGGACATTCAGTAAATGTGTTTAAGATCTCAATCAAATACATAAACATGTATACTCTAATAGTGAATATTCATTTATGAAAGTAAATGATTACAATCATAAGGCGATTGCCTTAGGACACTTCTCTCATAATACTAACAAAGACTTCTTGCCTAGGTAAACTAGGACTTTCCTGTACACTTGGTAAATCCGTTAGATAACAACACATACTTAACTTTGAACCCTTTGCCATTATCAAAACCAGGTTCAATGTGGTGCTTCCGGCACCAATAGTTTTTCCAAGATGCCAAAGAGCTCTAGGGTGGCCGTTGATGTCCTTCTTGAGCTTCCTCTTGAACTCCTGTATAAAATTGTTCACCATGCCAATGTTGAAGTACTCACCATCGAGATGCATGACGCTAGCAATCGCTTTTACCTCGATGATGCTCTCTTCGATGGTGTGAAGAAAAACATCGAAGGTCCTACCTTCGAGATCAATGATCACCATGTTCTTCTTGCTAGAGTTGCTCCCCTTCTTGTCGAGGCCATAGGCAATGGTTGCTGTCATCGTCGCCATGGTTGGAGATGATTACTATAAAAGGTCATACGCTGACCCCGGGTGTCCTACACAGTTGACCCTATATCCATCTGTACAGACGTAAATTAGGAAATTATAGTTGACTAGCATGTTGAATGGTGTTATAGACCATTTTTACCGAGATTCGATTCATGCCCATTATAACAATACTACCACATGCTACCCAACTCAGCTATGTCCTAAGGGTGCCATGGCTAGAGATGATGATAAGGAAAGACCCTTATAGTTATCATTACCAAGGTTACCATCCCATAATGATTCTGAAATTCTATGGGATCCTATTGTTGCAACTGTCAGATTTTATTGCATTCCTCTATCGGTAAAATAAAAAAGAAAAGAAAAGAAAAGGTGCATGATACAGAGGTGATATGGCAAGTCGAGGACTTTGATCTTCACTTGGGACAAGCTCAAAATGAGTCACAAGTAAGATGAATCGGTCGAGGAGCACATTGAATGGTTCAAGTGCAATCCTTCAAGCGGACCCCTCCAACTGCGCATGGTTGGGGAGTGCATTAAATGGGTTAGGATCAACCCTCCAAGAAGAGGAGCAGACACTCCTGAGTGGAGCATTGGGCTTCGAGTGGAGGAGAAGGCAGATTACTCTGATTGGAACAGTTGACTCCTCTAAGAGAGTAGTAGATGCTCCCGAGTGGAGCAGCAGGCTCCTCCGAGTGGAGCAGGCTCCTCCAAGTGGAGGAGCATACATTCTTGCTAGTTGGGGAGCACATTGAATTGTTCAAGCGCAACCCTCCTAGTGGACCCCTCTTATCAGAACAGTAGACACTCCCAAGTAGATCGGTGGACTCCTCCTAACGGAGAAGCAGACGCTCTCAAGTGGTGCAATAGACTACTCTGAGCGGAGCAGTAGACTCTTTAGAGTGGAGCAGGCCTTGTCTTTATAAGGCTCAGTGATACAATGCTCCCCTTTTATTTCTCCCTTTAATTGGGTAAGAGCCCCCTTCTAGGACCAGGATCCCAACACTAGGTCTAGGAGGCCAACAATCCTAGGGCTTCATGGGTCGGCCCACTCTAAAGAATGGTACTTGCTGTCACAGCATACAGTTTGCCAGAGCACGTGGGATACCATCACCCTATCCAAGATACCCTAACATCCTTATACATGATTAGACACACCATGCTGACAATGGGTGAGATATGCTTACTACCTATCTTATCAATAATTGATACGCCATTAATACAAGGATACGATAAGGACCACTATAAAACGGGGAGGGGAGCTCATATCAAAGGTAAGTAAGAGAACAATAAACAATTCTTTTCCTCTTCACATTTTTTCTTCCACCATCCCACTAATACTTACTTGAGCATCGGAGTGGCATCGCCAGGATGCCCTTGGCACCATTCCTACCTTCTTTTTTCCCTCTATTTCAGATCATGGACTTAGTCAACCATACAGCTAGCTCACCGGTGTTATTCTCTAAGAGGACGTGGCGTAGGATCAAATTAGCATCATCTATAGGAACAAATACCCAAACCAAGATATTTCGATGGATGACAACAGAAAACCTGCCAATATCACCATTTCCCATGATGATTTTGACCGGATCGTGGCTGCCATAGTTTGAGACGTATTGGAACAACAATAAATGCAACAGGTGACTTATCAACAATCCCAGATGGTGAGCCACCCGCCTTCACGTGGGCCGTCCACCTCAATTGAAATACCTCCCGCCTCTCCGATCAATCACACATGCCCGATTAGAGTGCCTCAAACTCCAATCAAAAATCCTGCCCTAGCATTTGTATGCAACTAACATTCCGTAGGATCTTCAGTTGGAGAAATGCCTCCTCGAGATCCCTCTCGGGGAAAATCATTAGCGGTTGGTGGATCTACGAACGTCGGTGTCTTCCCCTTTTGTTAAGCTATTTTGGATGACTCACTACCTCTCCATTATCGACCACCCACAGTCGGCGAATACTACGATAGCAGGGATCCTGAAGACCACCTATGTAAATTTAAAAATTCTGCATCTCTACAATAATATTCTGATGGAGTTAAATGTCAAGTGTTCCTAACCACTCTTTCTGGCTCAACGCAAAGATGGTTCACCTGACTCCCTGCGACCTCCATCTCCTCATTCGGAGATTTTAAAACTATTTTCTTCCATCAGTTTGCTAGCAGTCAAAGGTATTACAAAACTCCCCTCAATCTCTTTTTGCTCAGACAGAAGCCTAAAGAATGTTTGAAAGATTAAATATAACATTTTAATCAGGTACCTCAAGATGTTCCTATGGCAACTTCCGAGATAGTGATAAGTGTCTTCTCTCAAGGCATAATGGAAGGGGATTTCTTCATATCCTTAGTACGGAAGCCTCCTACTAACTTTGACAACTTGCTCAGGCGATCAGTGAAATATATGAATGTAGAAGATTTTCAATCTGCTCGGAGAAAGGACACTAGTATCCTCAACGCCCCTCTTCCTTAGGCCGAGCGGAAGGCGCCTCCCCCACCTTTATGAGGCAAGGAATTGCGACACAATTATCATTAGGAGAATGATCACCATGGCGAGGGAGTGGTTCACACAGTGGAAGTAGTCACGTAGGATTGTCAAAGATAGAGGGGGGGGGGTGAATCTCAATATTTTAAGATTCTTTCTTTTCATTTTCAAAAGCTAAAAGAAAAACAGAGTAAAGCAACGGAAAATCTTGCACACTTTTTTTAATTGGTTCGGAGCCTTTAGCGACTCCTATTCCAAGGCCCACAGTCATTGACTACTCTTGATGGGTAATCCACTAAAACTCTTTTCTCTGAAAACCGTTCGGAGAAAGTGATGTCGTACAAAATATAGGAAAATTAGTAACAATCTACTAAGCCCCTGTTAAATGCAAGTATAGGTACAAATTAAAAAGAATATCTGACAAGAAATAGAAGAAGTAAGCGCAATGAGTCAGTGAGTTTTCTGGCTTTGAAGAAGTAGATCGGAAGCAGTTTGTCGACACAGAATGTGGGAATTAGACGAGTAGAAAAACATTGACTCAGAATCTGGTCTCGAGCTCCTTATATAGGTCTCTATCCATTGACGAAAAATTCATTCAGTCGACTGATAGGATCCATTGACTGACCTGTGTTCAGTTGAAAAAAGTTTGTGCCATTCCTCTTTTGCTCTGCTCGGTTGTCGCACCATTTAATGTGATCCATCGACCTAACCCATGATAGGTTGAGGGATAAAGAACATCAATAAGTATGCATGTGCCATGTCATATATGGATCTGTCGACTAATCCTCTTATCCGTCAATGGATTACTTTGATAAGATACTGAATCTAGTTTCACGACAATCTACTCGATCATGATTAGTCGACTAATCCTACAGTCAATTGAGTTTGACTTGTTGGGGCAATCGACCCAATGATAATTTGGAGGATCATGTGTTTTGATGTGTGTGTCAATATGATTAAGTTAAGGTTTATTGTTGGACTAATATGTTTATGTGAGTGTGCAGGTTTGCAGGTACACATAGACTTGGTTGGATGTCTTCAGGTGAAGGGTGGGATGGAGGCAAGCTGGAGGCTTATGTGTGCATCCGAGGGACCATGGGCAGAGACGATGAGCCGAGGGATGCGGACTTCGAGGCATGCATGAAGGATGACACGGAAGCAAGCCGAGGGCTTGCGTGTTCATCTGAGGGACGGGAGCCGAAGATAAAGAGGGCGTGAAGGCAACAGATCGAGACTGCGGGTTGAAGAGTCAACCAGGTTATGAGGGTCCGAGTGTGAGTGTTTGTACTCGGGAACTAAGCCGAGAGAGTTTGAGTGTTGAGATAAATGTACTCGGGAAGGGAAACCCCAGACTTAGGGAAGGACCAGGGGTAGTCGACTGGGGTGGCCGGAATTTGAAAGGTCAGTGTGTGAATTCGAATTCAGGGAGGACCAGTCGACTGCCCCAGGAGCAGTCGACTAGCCAACGGTCACATTTTAGCTCGAGCTCCTTTAAAGGAGCTCGTTTCAAGCTGTTTACCCTTGGCGAAACTTGCTTGGATAGAGTGAGTTAATAGCCTGTTGTGCTCAGATAGTATCTAGAGATTGTGGAGAGGTTTCTCCACCTACAAGGAGCTACGTGATCTAGCTGTTAGTGATATGAGAGAAGTGTCCTAAGGCAATCGCCTTATGATTGTAAACATTTATTTTAATAAATGATAATTCACTATTTGAGTATACATATTTATGTATTTGATTGGGATCTTAAACTCATCTACTGAATGTCCGCAATACAATTCACAGCATAAGAGAATTTGTGATGGGATCACAACTAGTGATTATCTCTACATGTGCAATTGTGAAGTATTGAAAATATCCCTAGTCAATGAATTGATAAAAACGGACACTATCAATTCTGTTGAGACTAGCATGGGTTATTCTCTAATCAGCTGATTCTCACTAGCTGGTGACATTGGGATGTCCAGAGATAAACATGGATGCTAGTTAAGGGAACTAGTTCATTGGAGTGACTAGCTGTAAAACTTCATATGGTAATATATATAGATATGTCAATGAAGTTCTTACTGCAGCTTAAGTGCGATGTTCCTTTGACTTACGGTGTTCAAGTCATCTTGGTCATGGAGACTTATACTTTAACATCTTAAGTAAGCATCTCCAAGGAGGTGTGGACCCAGGATGATTGGGTATAAGCCGAAGTGCCCGAAGATGTTTGAACAGCCTACAAAGGATTCACCACTCCTTGTGAGGAGATGTATACCCAGGCCTATCGTCAGATCGTTACTCAAAGTCTTTGGCCAGAGCATGTCATGTTTAGAGTGCGAGTCTCTTAAATACATGAGAGTAATTAGAAATCCAAAGGACGAGAAAGACACTACTTGGGCTAGGTGTGACGTAGTCAGCCTAGTGGGGACTGACACAAACAGACCATGTCCTGAACCAAGAGGGTATAAGATGGTGAAGGGAATGGGGCACGATTCATTAGAGCTGCTGAAGGGTTTCAGAATTACTTCTGAGGTCAACCGTTGATCTTTCGATTAATTGGGGATCATGATGTACTACTAGGTGCCACTCATGATCGTTCTATAATTGGTTGATTATAGACGACCAACATAAACCGAAAGCCTATTTAGTCACACGCACTACGAGTAATCCGAGGGATTTAAAATGAGTTGAAAATTAGATTTTCCGATCAAGAGAAATAAGTCGAATCTGAATTTATCAGAGGCGCAATGGAAGCTAAAAATGGCTAAGTCTTTTGAAGGCTTATTGGGCGAATTAAATGAGTTTAATTCCCGATGGGATCGGCTTGGTTTGGCCGGCCAAAGAGGGTGTCCACCCTCTTGGTTTGGCCGGCCATTAAAAGGGGAATAAACCAATTTAATTGGTTTAATTAATAAAATAAATCTAGCGCATTTTGTTTTATAAATTATGGATAAATAAATTGATATATAAAGAAATTTATATAAAGAGATTTATAAAGAAATTTGTAGAAATTTATTCTTTTTATGGAAATTAAAATGAACCATGAATTAGTTTAATTTTAATTTATAAAATCAATTATGAATTGATTTATCCATGATAAGAAAATTTTATACAAATTTTATTCCATAATTAAAAGAGAGAAGTATTTATTTTATTATAAAATTAGTTATAATAAAACTTGGTTTAAACGGAATAATTCATAAGAGAATTTATAGGATAAATTTGTTATGAAAATTTCGTTAAGAGGGAGACTTGGCAAGGGAGATGCTACTATATAAAGGAACCAAAGGCAAGCCCTTAATTCCAATTGAGTAATCAAGAGATTAGTAGCTTCCTCTCTCTCTCTCTCTTATTCTCTTCTCCCTCTCTTCCCTTTAGGGTCGGCGCCCTCCTTGAAAGCTAGGGCCGGCGCACCTCACACTTGCCGTGAGCCATCAACACGAAGGAGAAGCCAACCAAGAAGAAGAAGAAGCGGATCACATCTCCTTCCTTCCCGGAATTTAGATTCCGATTCTTGGTGTTTAGTTTCCTTTCTTCTTTCTTGATCTTCTAGTTGTGCCTTTAGAGAATCTAGTAGTTCTCGTCGGCACAAAACTCGTGGCTTTGCGAAGTCATCCCGAAGTGAACTCGGCGTGGACGCGAATAGAGGCGGAGCTTCCAAGGGACGCTACGGTTGGATCTCGTCCCTTACTTCGAGTTAGAGGTACAAAGTAAATTAGTTTACTTTTCCGTAAAGTTTTAATTTATGATTATGTCCACACATCATAAGGTTGCATGCTAGATACGTGGTTAAAATAATTTAGGAAATTATTTTATGCTAATTCTTCCGCTGCACGTAAAAATTTAAAATTTTACGAACCCGTATCCTTGTCAACATGCACCCGGTCCCAACACTAGCTGGAGGTGCTCCGGGGAATCATCCATCAACGGATTAGGGATCACCCACCTTACGGGCAGCCGTGGAGTAGGAGTTTCTATCTCTGAACCATGTAAATAGTTGCGTTAGCATTGTTTTCATTTGTTTTATTAGATTTCCGCTTGCGCTTGCTAATATTGTAGGTAGAAAAATCGAAAGTTGCTATTCACCCCCCCCTCTAGCAAGACAAACACTATCAAACAAGTGGTATCAGAGCGAAGGTCCGCTCTTGTTGGAATAACCGCTAAAAGGGCACAAGCTAGAGGAAAGAATGATGGAAGACAAGTTGGGGGATGATATCAACACTCCACCCTCCTATGATCATGAAGACTTTGACTATTGAAGGACAAGAATGAAGACTTGGCTTGGAATGGAGTGAGAATGCATAATGGTGCTAAAAGAGCCCTTCGAAATTCCAAAGGATAAGTACTGGAAGAAGCTTCGACCTTGATATTGGACCAAGGAGCAACAAGTCCAATCTAAGGCAAATGAGAAGGTAATTAGTATATTAATTGATATTTTACCTAAAAATGTGTTGAGTGGTGTAGGTAAATACGAAAATGCATATGAGCGATGGAACAAGATGCGAGAATTCCATAAGAACTCTACAGAAGCCAAATTAGTGGAAGAGCCAAAGGAAATAAACTCAATGGTCCAAGAAGATAAAGAAGAAGAAGAATTGCTCATCTCAACAAGTGAAGTGGAAGAAAAAAGTGAGGTTGTCCACTTCATCAAGGAGAGAGGAAGAAGTCACCACCTCAAGGATTGAGGGGGAGGAGAGACCCACTTCCATACCAGAGCAAGAAGAAGCTCCTACCTCCATCAAAGCAAGAACCAAAGACCACATTATATGCTTTGGATGCATCAAGAAGGGGCACTACAAGGACAAGTGTCCACCAGGTAAGAAGGAGGTAAACCCTAAACCTGGGCCAGTTCATTTTAAATCTAATATGGGTTGTAGGAAAAATAAAGAAAAGAATCACATTATGTGCTATACTTGCGGGGAGCTAGGACATTATCACACTCAATGTCCTAGAAAAGGAGAGCTCAAGAAGATGGAGCACATAAGAAGATGGGAAAAAGTAGAAAAGAAGAGAAGCTCACATCAAGGGAGAGCTACAAGGGTAAGGGAAGTAATCCCTATCTTTACATATGCTTCCAATGCTTTTATGAATGCTAGAAATAATAATGATTGCTTATCTATGCATACCTTTGGCTTTAAGTATCATGATATAAATAAAAATACTATTGCATGCCAAAATACCAAAAAATTCATAATTCATGATAAATCTAGGGTTGCTAGACCTAAGAATCAAGGCATCAACCCTAAGAAAGGGAGATACATGCCTAAGAAAATAGGTAGATCTAGGAGTGATCAAAATAGGCATGGTGATACTAAGGTCAGAAATTTAGAAAAGGAAAATCAAATTTTGAGGGCAAAGCTCGATAAATTAGAAAAGAACCTAGATAGACTCATTAGAGGGTCCAAGGGATTGAGTGTGATACCGAAGGATCAACGCATTAGACATGATAGGTCGGGTCTAGGATATCATCCTAGGAGGTCAAATGATAGTAAAAAGTCATATTCAAGGATGCCCTATGATTATGGTAAAAGAAAGACCAAAAATGGCAAGGAAAAGCCATTTAGAGGAGAAAAGAAAAAGTCAACCAATGACAAGGTATGGAAAGTTAAGAGAGTGATAGGTGAAGGTCAAGAAGCACCGGAGGAACATCGGTGTAGTCTTGCTATTGTGAATGAGGTATCTAGGGAGGTAACTAGGGCTAGGAGCTCAAGGGAGAGCTCTAGGAGAAAAAATGAGATTCATGACCAATGGATCTCAGGAGGCTTTCTCCTAAGAGAGTAGATGGACTATGGAGTGTGCCAAAGGGTTGTATGACTAAGGTAAGTCTTAATCCTAGGAAATTGGCACACTAAAAGGAGATTTATGGAGAAAATGATGAAAATGGGATTATATTTGGTACAAATTGATGTTTAATATGTGAACGTTATATAATTCAGTACTAGGAATGTATTATGAGTAGGAATGGGAAGATACATCAAGGAGAGGTTAAAACTCAAACCTTTGGATAAGTTTCAATGGCACAATTTGATAGGTTTGAATTTCGTATCAATCTTGGGATCCGGAGTAGGTTTATTTGAAAATATATTTTTCCCAAGTAAATGTAGACTCCACAAATCTTTCCACGAAATTTTAGATTTTTTGGAGATTTGTGGAATTAGTTATGCATTTCTGAATTTAGGACTAGAATACTAAAATTCAGTTGGCAGTCGACTGGCTCAGAGCCAGTCGACTGGTCTATGGTAAATTCGAAACTAGAAATTCAAATTACCAGTCGACTACCCTTGGGGCAGTCGACTAAACTCTCTGTTCAGTTTCACAGTCGACTACCCAAGGGGCAGTCGATTGGTAAGCGTGGATTTAAATATGAACATTCGCGCGGGGGTGGCCAAAACCTAGGGTTTTGCGTACCACCCCTTGCGAGATCTTCTCCTCCCCGACCTCCTCTCTTGCTCTAAGGCCCTTCCAAGCCCTGAAAACACTCCTCTAACCTCCTCCCACCTTTGATCTACATTTAGGGTTAGTAAAACTTCATCTTTCAAGTCAATCTTCATTAAGTTTCACCATGCAACGAAGGGAGAAACGGTAACTACTTGTCGAGTTTGTTTTTCGCATTCAGTTCAGTTTTTGGAACTAATTTGTCTCCTTTTTACATGTTTTTCTTTGTGTTGTCTCTTTATGGGGTAATTTGTGGTACATGCATGGTTTTGCTTAAAATAGAGTTGTCCAAAAGAGAAGAAAGGGGGAGGGATCATCACAGCAAGGTCGTATAGATCCGGAGACACATTGATTCCAGTCCGATGAGTGTCTACGGAGATTTGAGGAAAATGAGTTTGTCTTGATGAATTGCCGATATCTCAACCAGGCATTTTTTCGAGAACAGGCCCCTCATATTGCTGAAATGATTACTTATTTTAGGATAGAGAAGTTGTTGTATTGTCAGCATGACGTCAATCTAGACATGTGTAAAGAGTTCTATGCAAACCTCACATGCATCGATCCCGATAATGAACTCTATAAGTCCATGGCAGTAGGAGTCACCATCCCCTTCTCACCCACAGTTTTAGGTCCATTTCTAGGGTGTAGGGTCTCTAGCAACGCATTCACTTATTTTCCAAAAATTATCGACCCTTTTACCTTTCATGGTGTGACCCTGAACCAGATTCATGTGCATTATTTTGCGACACCTCTATGTTCTACACAACGCCTTTTTGAGGCCAAACGCATGGGTCCAACCAACAACATGTTATATAAGGTTGTCATAGATTGTATCTTACCCATTGTTACCAAGGGGAGGTCGAAGATTCGGCTTCCTCACTTGGTAATGATGTACGCCTTAGAGAGGAGGTTAGACATTGACATCACTCTGCATGTCTTTACATCTATTGTTCATTTTTCCCATAGTGTCAATGGAAAGATTTACATGCCCTTTTGTCATGTCCTGATCGAGTTCTTTAAGTCTAGGGGTATATGCATGACTAGTGGTCAGGTACGTCACTTATCTAAGGACTATGATCAGATTGGTACACGCCAGTTGTCCTTGGCAGGGATTAAGTGCAGGCAGGGGGAGATAGTCTGGAGGCAGCATTTCGATTCCTCCAGTTCTGATAAGGAGCCTGCTGGTGGAGTTTCACAGGAGCAGTTCTCCCAGCTTCGGTCTGAGGTTCACGGCCTCTGGGAGGACTTCCACGGGTTCTAGCAGCAGCAGATAGGCTTTCAGACTGCCATTCAGGAGGAGGTTCATAGCCTCACACAGTTTTGTCAGGGGTTCTAGCGATAGCAGGATGAGATGTACGCCATGATACAACAGTTGCACCTCACATATTAGGCTCCTCCTCCTCTTCCTCCAGATGATGGCATGCAGTAGATTTTATTTGATGGTTGAGTGTTGAGAGTGTTTTGTTTAGCTTTACATTTTATCTCTCAAACACTTTCATTTTGGAATTGTAATATTTAGCTACTTCGGGGTCTTAGCCCTTGTGCCACTTTCATGTTTTATTTTCAAGTCATGTATGAACCATTTGCTTATGCTTTCATGTTATTTTATGAAATTCTATGTCATGGCTTGATATTGCTTATATTGCTTGAAATTCATTGCTTGCTATTGAATGATGAGATCTTGCTAAATATGGGCATAAGGGAGGTTCATGTATATGTATCTAAGGTTAAGGATAAATGGGGGGAGGTTTTGTCATATTGAGAGTATATAAAGGAAAAGGAGGATTTGGAAGCAATTCATGTGTAAAATGATAATGGATGGTTTTAGCAAACATATGGAATCGTATATAGGTTTGAAACTTGATACTTTGTGATACATTTTTGAAAGAATTAGGGTTTGTACCAAAAGTCAAGCACATTTAATATTTTTCATGAAAATATATTTTTTATGGTAGATTATATCCTAACAAATGTGCTTGCAAAATTTAACATTTTTTTGAATTTTCTAGAATTTTCTAGGGATTTCTGAATTTGGACTGTATCAGTCAACAGCCCTAGGGGCAGTCGACTGATATTGCTATGTGTTGAGAATAGCAGAGGGCAGTCGACTGCTTCAGGGGCAGTCGACTGCTTCAGGGGCAATCGACTGCTTCAGGGGCAGTCGACTGATGTTGCTGTTTGGTAATTTCTGAGGGGGTTTTTAGAAATAAAGAGAAGTTCTTTTTGGCACTAGGGTTAGGATTGCTTGGGGCAATCTTTTGATGGTGTCAAAGGGGGAGAACTTGGGGTATTAAGTTAAGTTTAACTTGACGTGAGAAAACACTTGTGGAGTTAAGTTGGGTAAAACTTAACTTGGTGTTGTGTGATATGAGAATTGAAAATTGGAAGAGGGCATAGGTTAAGGGGGAGGTTGCCTCTTGTTTGCTATGCTTTAATTTCCAATTGCTATTGATATTGTTGTTTTTGTTTACCTAACTTAAACATATTGCCACACATCAAAAAGGGGGAGATTGTTGGGGCAATCGACCCAAAGATGATCTGGAGGATCATGGGTTTTGAGGTGTGTGTCAATATGATTAAGTTAGGGTTTGTTGTTGGACTAATATGTGTATGTAAGTGTGTAGGTTTGTAGGTACACATAGACTTGGTTGGATGTCTTCAGGTGAAGGGTGGCATGGAGGCAAGATGGATGCTTGTGTGCTCATCCGAGGGACCATGGGCAGAGATGATGAGCCGAGGGCCGCGGACTTCTAGGCATGCATGAAAGATGACATGGAGGCAAGCCGAGGGCTTGCGTGCACATCTGAGGGACGGGAGCCGAAGATGAAGAGGGCGTGAAGGCAACAGATCGAGATTGCGGATTGAAGAGTCAACCAAGTTGTGAGGGTTCGTGTGTGAGTGATTGTACTCGGGAAGTAAGCCAGGAGGGTTCGAGAGCTGAGAGAAATGTACTCGGGAAAGGAAACCCAAGGCTTAGGGAACGACCAGTCGACTGCCCCAGGGGCAGTCGACTGGGGTGGCCGGAATTCGAAATGTCAGTGTGAGAATTCGAATTCAGGGTGGACCAGTCGACTGCCCCAGGAGCAGTCGACTGGCCAACGGTCTCATTTCAGCTCGAGCTCCTTTAAATGAGCTCGTTTCAAGCTGTTTACCCTTGCCGAAACTTGATTGGATAGAATGAGTTAGTAGCCTGTTGTGCTCAAAAGTATCCCGAGGTTGTGGAGAGGTTTCTCCATCCACAAGGAGCTACGAGATCTAGCTGGAAGTGCTCCGGGGAATCATCCACCGACGGATTAGGGATCACCCACCTTATGGGCAGCCGTAGAGTAGGAGTTTTTATCTCCGAACCACGTAAATAGGTGCGTTAGCATTGCTTTCATTTATTTTATTAGATTTCTGCTTGCGCTTGCTAACGTTGTAGGTAGAAAAATCAAAAGTTGCTATTCACCCCCCCCTCTAGCAAGACAAACACGATCAAACATGACTTTCCTGCACAATAATGTTAGTACAGTAATAATCTATAAACCCTATAAAATAGAGGTTAGCATAGATAAATAAAGGAATACATGAGTAATTTGACAGTTGTAACTGTCCTGATCTCAACTTAGAAATCTCCATAGGCTTCTCTAGTTAGATCAACGCTTAAGTTTGTCTCGGAGGGACATGACCTCACAGCTCTCACCTCTAGAAGCTTACCTCACTTACCTGCCAGACATTGGGTCTCCTAGACCTGTCTGGACTTCTTCTGGGCATCAGATTGGCTCGCCAAGGCTTCCACTAGCGTGATATCAGGTCGTCCATGCCTACCGAGATTTTCTACCAGATGTCCATCCATCTGGACTTCCTGCCTGATTTTCACGATCTTCTAAGGCTTCATACCTAGTATCGGGTCCTCCAAACCTACTAGGGCTTCACTGAGGTAATCTTTCTACATACTAGATCAACACATCAGATAACAACAAGACTTAACTGTGAACCTTTGCTAACAACAAAATATAGGTTCAATTGTGGTGTATCTTATACCAACAATCTCCCTCTTTTTGATGTTTGACAACCTAATTAATTCATAGTTAAGTTACTATAATATATAAAGAAATAAATAACTCTCCATTAAACAAATCTCTCCCTGCATCTGATATCTCTCCTTCTTTGACTAACATCAAAAATAAGGGGTTGCAAAAGGGTTGTATTAAAAGTTGTTTAAAAAGATGAAAATTTTAAGTTTTTGAATTTAGATTTGTGATTTTCAACATTTAACTTAGATTTAAAATCACATTGAAATGGTTGTGGTTTGAAGACTAGTTCGATTTAAAAGTCTTAAGCTATAAGTTTAATGGGGTTGACTCAATTTGTCCTTGTTTAAATTCTTTAGAGATTAAGTAAGTTGATAAACGTTCATACTAGGCCCTAGGTGCTTGTTTTAGTCCATATAGTGCTTTAGTTAGTTTGTAAACGTGGTCAGGTTTTTCTAAGTCCTCAAACCCAGGAGGTTGTCCTACATAAACTTCTTCTTTAATGAATCCATTTAGGAAAGCTGACTTTACATCCATTTGATATAGCTTAAATCCTTTATGGGATGCAAAGGCTAACAACATCCATTGGTCCAAATCTTTATGTTCCTACACATAAAGTGTTTTGTTGATTTGGATCCAATTAGAGTCAGGAATAGCTTAAATTGATTTTCACTGCCTAGTCTGTCTCACCCAAATCTAGGGTTTTCAGTCACGTTAACCTTATAGGTTTTGTGAGACAGGTTTTGATAAAATTATTTTGTGATTCATTTTGAAAAACTTAATTGATTTTGAAAACAGTTGATTTTTAATTTGAAAAAATGTTTGAGTCTATAATTAACTGAAAGTTTGTGTTAGATTCGAATTTTACAAAGAATAATTTGAATTGGAAATTCAAAAATTGACTTCCAGGTCTTGGCGAGGCACTAGGCCTTCTTTGGCCGTAGCCTTATTGGATCATCAACCCTTTCCTTGACAAAGCCGTTTAATAAAATTTCATTTTCAAAATTAATCTTTGAAACGTTCTGGTCTAACTAGTTTGGGATTTGGATCGGTAGCTTCGGCTAGTTTCACCAGTCTAAAGACACCAAGTAAACTTGATCTTATTAGAATTGGTTTCCCTAACGTACTATCATCTCACCTCCACCCAATACTATGTTGTCAAGCATTAGTTAAGTTTGTTCAGTCCTTAAACTAACCATTCCTAAGTCTAAGCATGATAAATTGCAGAAATTAAATAAACAATCAAACAAGCAACTTGCAAGAATTAAATTCTATTTAACAATAAATATAGTTTTTAATTTAGCTCCCCCTGGACTAAAGCCACGGTAATGGTTAGGCAAGATGTGAATTTTGTCCTTGGGGATCCAATACTGATTTGGTCCAGTTGGTTTGTTCAGGTACAGTTTAGGTACCCATGCCTGAACTTTAGGTCTGGATTGGTTCAGTATAGCATAATAGGATCTTTGCCTAGATTTGGTTCTATAGCCTAGTCCGGATCGATTAAGAACGGACGTCTATTTTCCAAGAATCATGTCAAGACCCTTGGAACCAGAAGTGAATCGTTCTAAGGCAGCTCTAAGATCCTTAACCTGAGTTTTCACGGAGGAGTTCTCTTTCTCAAGTTTTTCAGCTTGAGTAGGAGTTCCTTCTTGAACTTTCTCGGTTATGGGTTTAGAGTCAACTCTCTCTTTCAGGAGTTTTACTTCCTGTCGGAGGGATTCGATTCGAAGTTTGGCTTTCGCCAAATCTCGAGAAAGATACGAAATAAGTTCATTTAAATGACTTCTACTGAAACCACTTACCTTGATTTCGCCGTCTTCTGAAAAGGTTAGTCTGCCGTCGTCCTGTTCTGATTCTGACTCGGTCTCGACTTCTTCTGAGGCGGTCAGGGCTAGTAGGTTGGACTGGGGTGCTTCTTCTTCTTCTGGGGAAGATTCGTCCCAGGTTGCTTGGAGTGCTTTCTTTCTTCTTGTCTTCTTAGTCTCCTTTAGGTTCGGACACTCCGTCTTGTAGTGGCCCTTCTTCTTGCACTCGTAGTAGGTCACGTTGGGCTTGTTTTTGTCATTTGCGGGTTTAGCTGGTTCGTCCTTTCTTCGGCTTGTTTTCCGTCTGTTGGTTTGGTTCTTCAATTCATTATAGTAACTTCGGGCCAGTCGGACCAGCTTAGGTTGATCTCCTTCTTCGTCTTCTGAGTCTGAGTCTGAGTCTGAGTTAGACTCGAGTTCAGGTTGAGGCTTCTTCTTTGTTGTCCTTCCAGTTTTACCTGCAAAAAAGGCAATACCTTTCTCGGCCAGATTGCAGTTAGTCTGTTCATGAAGTTCTAATTCGGAAAACAATTCATCTAATTTAATTTTTGAGAGATCCCTTGAAACCTTGTATGCATGTACCATAGATGCCCACAAGGTATTTCTAGGGAAAGCATTTAAAGCATACCTTATTAGGTCACGATTTTCTACCTTGTGACCAATAGTATGTAGACCGTTCATAAGTTCTTGGATTCAGGCGTGAAGCTGCGCAGCCGTCTCGTTGTCGGTCATTTTGATGGTATACAGCTTGTTCAGGAGTAGATCTCTCTTGCTTATCCGAGTGTCTGATGTTCCTTCGTGCAGCTCGATCAATTTTGCCCACAGCTCCTTGGCACTGTTGAAAGGACCTACCCGGTTCAGCTCCTCTTTTGTTAAGCCGCATTGGAGGGTCTGAGTCGCCTTTGCATCGACTTCAATTTTGCACTTCAGAGCGTTGTCCCATTCTGAGTAGGTCTGTGGTACTCCTTCAGAGTTCTTCGGAATCTCCAGTCCGGACTGGATGATTATCCACATGTCCACCTGAGTTTTCAGGTGGACCTCCATTCTGCTCTTCCAGTAGGAGAAATCCTCCCCACTGAAGAGAGGTGGTCTTGCAGTGCTGAATCCTTCTTGCATGGCCATTTATCTGAAACCAAAAAAAATAGAGATATCCCAAGACTTGGTCTTGGATTAGTAGTGCGGGACTAAGAAGAAAAATATTTGTCGAGGGGTGTTGCACCAACCTCGACTTTCGAAAAAAATAAAGAAACAAAAAAAAAATTCGAAAA
The DNA here is from genome assembly GCA_024364735.1 of Boesenbergia rotunda. Classification (NCBI taxonomy): domain Eukaryota; kingdom Viridiplantae; phylum Streptophyta; class Magnoliopsida; order Zingiberales; family Zingiberaceae; genus Boesenbergia; species Boesenbergia rotunda. Next base: position 14,663 of record JAGFNQ010009794.1, on the reverse strand, counting down.
AAAATCTCAAATTGGTGGTTGCACCAAATTTGAGCTTCCCCGCTCTGATACCACTTGTTGGATCGAGAGACACGATAGAGGGGGGGGTGAATATCGTTAAAACTTTTCGGAAGTGAATTAGAGTAAGTATGCAGCGGAATAAGAACAATCGCAAACACAGGGATTTTTACTTGGTTCGGAGCCTGAGTCGACTCCTATTCCAAGGCCCACGGTCGTTGACCGTTTACTGAGGGCAATTCTATAATCGCGCAAAGATTCTTACAAAAGTTTACAATTGTAGTACAGTAATAGTATAACAGAAATGAAAAATCAGTTCTTCGTTACCGACGTCCGATATCGGATGTTTCTCGGAGCAGAGGGACGTCGTCGGCGCTTTCGTGTCGAGTTGGAAGGTTTCTGGGGCGAAGCGCAGGAGCAGAAGAACGTAACAACGTTGGAAGAAGATGTGTTCAGGCATGAGGGGTTGAGGGCCTTTTATAGGGTTCTGAGGGCGCCTTAGAGCACGGGGGCTCCCTCCACGTGGCCTGTGATCCGCTCACTTCGTGGTCAGCAAGTTATCCCTTCAAAATCGGGATAAGTCCTTGACGGGGGCACCCGGGAGGCTGAGGGCGCCCTAGCTGACCTTTTCAGCAGGAGTATCGGCTGGATGAGACTTATCCTCATCGCTGACTTCAGGCGCGGGGCGCCCTGGTGGCTGGGGGCGCCCTGGGCGTTCGGGGCGCCCTCGGTGCTGGGGGCGCCCCGGTCAGTATTCAGTCGAAGCTCCTTTTGCTTCATTTGTTTCATGTTCACCTTGGGGGCGCCCGGGATACTCAGGGCGCCCTACTCAGCTGTTGCCTCACTCCTTTGAGGCTCTCTGAGCTGCAAACACTCGTTCCTTTGGTCATGCATCCAGGGTTAGTCCGAAAGCAACATAAAGCAGTAAGTTGTTAGTTTTATACAGCCTTAGCTGTCTTGGTTCTGACTTAGGGTTTCCAAAATGGAACCCTAGGTCGAACCGACGCCTACTGTTCCCTCAACGGAGAACGCGTCCTCACCTACTCCTCTCAGGAGAGTTTACCTGTCGCCAACCGGCTCCTCTGGTTGGAATTTTGCCCAGCAGTCCATCGCCAGGACTTCAGTACCAGGCTGTCCTTTGCCTGGTGCCTAGCATTCCTTCGCTAGGTCTTGTTGACTAGCAGCCCTTCGCTAGTTGCCTAGTAGTCCTTCACTAGGACTTGGTGACTAGCAGCCCTTCGCTAGTTGCCTAGCAGTCCTTCGCTAGGTCTTTGTCTCCTAGCATTCCTTTGCCAGTTGCCTAGCAGCCCTTTGCTAGGGGTTTTTCCTGCACACATGAGTAACATGTTAGAAAAACAAATAAGACTTAACTTTTGAACCCTTTGCCATTTATCAAAACACAGGTTTGACTTGGGTGCTGTCTGCACCAACAAAATATAGCTTAGAAAGTTATGTATTATTTTCCATTAACTGCTAGACTTCGACGTTTATATGCATCCACTGCTACAGCTAGTCACATGATATGACATCATGAGCATGCGCACGAAGGGGGTGCAATGTGTCATCCTTGTGATTCCCCTGCATGGAAACATCTTGATAGTGTGTTTCCTTCATTTCATATGGAACCATATAATGTGAGATTGGGACTTTCTGCAGATAGATTTCAACCATTTGGTCAGTCAGGATAGGAGTATTATTCTTGGCCAGTGATATTAACACCGTATAATTTACCGCCATGGATGTGCATGAAAGATGAATTTATGCTCCTTACTGTATTGATTCCAGGTCCAACCAATCTTAATGAGAAGATAGATATTATCCTTCAATCTCTGATTGCTGAGTCGAATGATTTATGGAATGTAGGATCCTTGACTTATGATGTCGCAAGTAAAACTAATTTTACATTACATGCTGCATTATTATGGATAATTAGTGATTTTCCATCATACTCGATGTTGTCAGGATGAAGCACATCTGGAAAATTAGCATGCCCACAATGCATGATGGAGTTTGATGCATTTTCATTACCTTGCAGTCGGAAGGTATCTTGGTTCGATAACCACCGTAAATTTTTACCTGTTGATCAACCTTTTAGGCAAAATAAAAAAAATTCCTAAAGAATGTTGTAGTGAGAAAATCTCCACCAGTGATTGCTTCAGGTGAAAATATTATTGAACAAATTGACAGTTATGGATTTCTACCAATTTCTCAACTTGGTTCCGATGACATAAATAAGTACATTGTTCGGATGTGCAAGTGTGGATGGAAGAAAAGAAGTATATTTTGGGAGGTAGCTTATTGAAGTATCTACTCATTCGACATAATTTAAATGTTATGCATGTTGAAAAAAATGTCTTTGATAATATCTTCAACACTGTGATGAGCGTGCTTGGAAAAACTAAAGACACTGCAAAATCACGTGAAGAATTAAACGAGCTAGTTAACAGGCCAGAATTGCATCAGGATGAAACATCTAATAGATTTCCAAAGGCTTGTTATACATTGGACAAAGATGGAAAACAAGCTTTATGTAGTTGGTTGAAAGAAATAAAATGTCCAGATGGGTATGCTTCTAATATGGCTAGATGCGTCGATATGAACAGATTAAAAATGTTTGGAATGAAAAGTCATGACTATCATGTGTTTATGCAAAGACTTATTCCAGCAGCTTTTCATGACTTACTTCCTCAAAATGTTTGGGAAGCACTCACAAATTGAGTCTATTTTTAGAGATTTGACAGTAAGGTGTATTATGGCGGATGATATGGTTCGCCTGAAAACAGACATTCCTCTCATACTATGTAAGCTAGAACGATTTTTTTCTCCTAGTTTTTTTGATTCAATGGAACATCTACCAGTGCATTTACCATACGAGGCACATATTGCTGATCCTGTTCAGTACAGATGAATGTATTCATTCAAACAATTTTTGAGAAAATTAAAGAATAATGTTCGTAACAAAGTAAGAGTTGAGGGGTCAATAAGTAATATTTATCTGGTTGAAGAAGCATATTCTTTCTACTCTTATTATTTTGCTGATCATGAGAAAACCATACATCACAAATGTCCTAGAAATTTTAATGATGCTCGGCCGATAGACCCATTGATGCTTTCTATTTTCAAATATCCTAGCAAGGCAATTAGTGCATCTTCATCTAGATGGTTAACTGAACAGGAATACCATGCTGTCAGAATATACGTACTTCTAAACTATCATGAGGTCAAACCATATATAAAGTAAGTTTACTTCTCTAATAAAACTATCATTCATTTTAAAATGTTATGATGAGGATTTAAAATGTTTTAATTTTATCTGTAATTCTTTGTCAGCTTATATGAACAACAACCATATTTGTAAAATCCATCATTTGGTGTAAGTAAGATAGCTGGAAAGTTAGAGACGGAATTTGCATTATAGTTCCAAATATATGTAAGTTAAATCATTTTTAATTTAATAATTTTTGAGTTATATCAAATATTATTCAATCTCCTAATTCATACTAAAATTTATTTTATATGATAATTTTCTTTCCAAAAATACCCCTATGCATGCAAACTTAACATTTAATTTTTCGGGTAAATTGGATTTTCTATATAGTAAGTTAAATGTCTTGCATGATAAATTAGCTAGTGATAGTACCAAATAAAACATTGATAATGGTAGAATATTGAATATTAATTTCTTAATCTTTAATATTAATGCTACAATTTTAGAAATTAATTCTAATATTTTTGAATAATTTTAGTAATAATTCAACCAATTCTGAAGATAATAATCAAACTGTAATTAATAATTCTGAAGATAGTAATCAAACTATAATTAATAATGTTGAAGATAATAATCAAGTTGTAATTAATAATTCTGAAGATAATAATCAAACTGTAATTAATAATTCTGAAGATAATACTCAATCATTTATTAATATTTTTGAAAATAATGTTCAACCTTTAGTTAATAATGATTCAAATAAGTTTGAAGATAATGATGAAACTTTAATTAATAATTTTCAAGATAATTCTAATAACCTTGAAGAAAATTATGAATCCTTAATTAATTATTCTACTTATTTTAAAAATAATGATACAACCTTAATTAGTAATCCTGAAAACTATTCTACTTATTTTGAAGATAATGATACAACTTTTATTAATTTTGAATATAACTCTAAAGATGAAGAAGAAGAAGATTCTGAAGATGAAGATGAAAATAAATTTATTAAAATTGAAGCTATAATTAAAATGACTTACAAGAATTCAAATAAAATAGAAATATTAAATAAAATTGAAAACTTAAAAAGAAAAAAATAATAGATGAATCAGAATTTTTTGAATTAATGGAAATGATGCAATTAGACCCAAAATTATTATTCAAATCTTAAAAACTTCAATCTTAATTAATCATAATTCTTAAAAATATAAATCTTAATTAATAATTTAAATCATAAATCCTAATTCAATTATTAAAATATTAAATCTTAATTAATAATTCAAATCTTAAATCCTAATTTAATTTAAAAACTTAAATCTTAATTAATCACTCAAATCTTAAATTCTAATTTAATTCTTAAAAACTTAAATCTTAATTAATCATAATTTCTAAAAACTTAAATCTTAATTAATCACAATTCTTAAAAACTTAAATCTTAATTAATAATTTAAATCTTAAATTTTAATAATTCTTAAATTATTTAAAGCTAATTGAATAAATTTTAAATTTTAATTAATAATTCAACTTTAATTAGAAACTCATTCCTTAATTCAAAATTCAAATCCATGAACTAAATTTAAATTGATTACCTTCAATTATGAAACTAAGTAAAATTCTACCCAACTTAAACATTCAACTTAATAATAATAATAAATATGTCAAAGTGGGTTGATATATTCGAGGGTTCACACGTTCTGTATCAAATCGAGAATTTTATACTTTATTAGAAATCTAATTAAAATGATTTGACTTGATTGATACATGCATAACTACCATGCTCATGCATTTGTTTATTTTTCTCCATATATATGTGTCATGTCATTCATGCTAGCTTACTTTTTGCTTAACTGAGAATGGCTAGATAGGAAAAAGATTGGTTGATACTTGCTTAACATAATACCAGGGTGGGGCAAGATGATAGTATGTTGGGGATGCTTGGTCTGGGAAATCAGGAAGGGTAAGGAGTACTCGACTTGGTCGACCTAGCTAAGTGGAACTAGCCGAAGTTACCTTGCCGCATCCTAGACTAGTTAGGCCATAGTTTCTCAAAAAGTAAATTGAAAGTATTATTTCTTTAAAAGGCTTTGTCTAACGAAAGGGTCATTGTTCCGATAACCAAGAAGGCCCCTAAGCCTCGCCAAGACCTGGAGCCAATTATTGAAATTTACTTTTAAGTTACTAATTGTTAAATTTGAATCTAACTCAAGATCAAACAATCTATAAAATTAAATTGAGAAAAATTATTCAAGCATCTCACAACACCCATAAGGCAACCATGCTTGTTTGTACTGTGACACTTAGAATGGGTGAAATGATAAGGACTCATCATTTGATAAATGTTTTCAAAAATCCTTAGAATATTTTCTTAGATATCTATTTTAAAAATAGTGATTAAACATAATAATATTTTAATGAATTTCATGAATGATTGTGTGTACCTATAAATATATTTCAAAAATTATATATCTTTTCGAAAGTTCTTTGACCTACACTTAGACACAAACCTTCTTGGTCAACACTAAAGTCCCTTAAGACACTTAGGTAGAGTACCTTGTAGTTAACAAGGGTAGCCAGAATGTGTCAGGTTCAGGGGGAATCTATCTTTTGTGATTTTTCTTTAATTCTTTGGAAAATTATTTTTCAATAATTATTCTTTTCGAAAATTTATCTCTTTCAAAATGGTTTTTTGCTTAAAAAATTATTATGTCTTTCAAAATATTTTTCAAAAAATACTTCTTCAAAAATTATCATATTCTTTCAAAAATATTTTTCTAAAATATGCGTTAATTGCTCTTATGATGTGGATAAACTCTAAAGACACATAGGAAGGTTTTCTTATGATCTGCTAGGATTCCTAAGATTGTGTCAAAATTAGGGGGAGTCCCAATCAAAAGAACAATTCGTCCTTTAATTTTTTATTATTTCAAAATATTTCTTAATTTTTTTTTTGTAATTCTTTTTGTTTGAATCAAACCCTAAGACTTAGAGGAAGATCAACTCGTAGTCAACAAGCTTCCTAGGGCTGTGTCAGGTTTAGGGGGAGTGTCAAATTAAAAGAACCATTAGAGGTTTCAAAAATATTATATTTACAAAAAACACTATCTTTTCAAAAACGCTTTATTTTTGAAAATATGATATTCTCATTTTCCAAAATATATCTTGAAAATCTTTTATCTTTTGAATATTTTTGAAAATCTTTGAAAAATTACTTGAGTTTTGAAAAATCTCCAAGACACATACGAAAGTTTTCCTTGTAGTTAACAAGGTTTCCTAGGACTGTGCCAGATTGGGGAGGAATCCAAATCAAGAACTTTATTATTTTTCAAAAATCAAAATACATTGAAAATACTTTATCATGATTGAAAATCTCTAAGACACATAGTAAATTTTCTTGTACTCAACAAGATTCCTAGGACTGTGTCATATTTAGGAAAATTCAAATCAATAATGTACTTATCTTTTCAAAATTTTACTCAAGTACTTAGCGTCTCTTAAAATATTTTCTGATAAAGGTACTTGGTTTTGTTAATAAAAAAAAGAGGATTCTTGAAAATTATATTTTCTTATAGAAACTTAAATATTTTCAAAAATCGTATTGTTAGTGCAAATTTTAACTTCAAATCTTTGTTATTACCCTTTATTTCTTTTTGATGTGTTCCAAAGTGGGAAAGAGTACTTTAAGTTAGATTTTGTTGATTTCTCCTAATGTTGACCTAAAACCCTTAGACCAAAACCTAACTTATGATTATTGTCAAATATCAAAAAGAGAGAGATTGTTGGTGCAAGGAGCATCAGTCATGAATAGTTAACCTCTATTATTTTGATGTTTGGCAATATACCATGGTCTAGTCAAAATGATCAAAGGTTAAGCCAAACAAGACCTGATGTTTGGAAGGGTAACCCCAGGTTTGATTAGTTTGTTAAAGGGTTAGCCAAACAGGACCTGATGTTTGACAGAGACAATATACCTTGATCTAGTCAAAGTGATCAAGGGTTAAGCCAAACAAGACTCGATGTTTGGTAGGGTAAACCTAGGTTTGATCAATTTGTGGGTTGGCCAAACACGACCTGATGTTTGGCAGAGTGAATAGAACCTAGGGTTGGTCAGTTTGACCAAGGGATAAGCCAAACAGGACTTAAAGTTTGGCAGAGTGACTAAACTCATAGCTGGTCAGATAGACCAACGACTAAGCCAAACAGGACTTGATGATTGGCAGAGAGAAGTGTTCGGGTTGCAAGGTTGCAAATATAGTCCCACATCGAAAACACGGGAAAGATCATAGGTGTATAAGGAAAAAAGATATCTGCATTGGCATAAGGCCTTTTGGGAGAGCCCAAGAGCAAAACCACGAGGGCTTAGGCCCAAAGTGGACAATATGATACCATTGTGGAGATATCTAAATTCCTTTCGGTCCTAACAATTGGTATCAGAGCCCGATCGCTCTTCATCGTGTTGGAACTCGGATGGCCAGAGAGGGGGGGGGGGTGAATATAGCCAAACACTTGGACTTTAACACTTATCGATTTGCTGCACTTCAATCGTTAGTAGCACAGCGGAAGCATAATAAAACAGAGTATTTGCAGAAAACTAAACCCTAAACTATGAGCAAACACAAGAACACTAACAAGAGGATTTACAAGGTTCAGGGATAACTTGCCCCTACTCCTTGGCGTGCCCTTAAGGTGGGCGATCCTTTGATCGTTGGCAGATCAAGCCCCGGAAAATCCGGATAGAAAGCAACCTCCTTCTCGGTGGAGTAACCTTTCCACAGCGTTTCAACAAAGATAGAGTTTTAAGCACAATGAAACACAAGAAAGATCTTACTCAGCACTTAGGACAGACAAGAACACAAGCAGCGCTTCACTCGAGCTCCACCCAGCGACGATCTCACGCAAGAACTCCCTTCTTCGTGTCTTCTCGCTGATGGACTCACCAAGCCTCTTGTTTCTTCCTCCAAGTACTCAAGTAAGGGATGGTTGCTTCAAAGATTGCAGCTGCTTGCTCAAGAACGATGGAACAGCAGAGAACACAAGCACGCAGCATTTCTGATCAGAGTTGTAGAGACTTGTTCGCCACCAAGCGCTTAAGTCCTTCCACTATTGCCAGGTCACCACCTCACTGCAGCCTCCAGCTGCTCTCCTACAACCACTAGCCACTACTGAGCCCTTCTGGACTCCCTGAGCCTCCCTCAGACCAGCCCCAGTCAGCAGCTCCAGCCAGCGCCAGCGTCCGTTGCAACCTGAGATGGAAAACGGACAAACCTGCTCCAAGGAAAGGCCTCCATTGACTCTCCTTGAGTGTTTGAATCCTTCCCTGTCACCTGCAGCTTAATCAGAGCATTAGCACAACATATCAAGCAGAATATCAAGTATCAGAGATCAAGTGCAGTGAATCAGATACGTTCAGACGTGATCAAAGCGCCTGACAATGCAATTTGAATTAAAGTGATCGGTCACCAGACCGATCCAGGGCTTGTGGGTCGGTCACCAGACCGATCCACTGCTTTACTGGGACTTCCAGCTTTCGCGTCGACACAGGCCTAATCGGTCACCAGACCGATCAGAGTGAATCCTGATCGGTCACCAGACCGATCAGGGAAGTTGGCACGCTGCCCCTTCTTGGATCGGTCCAGTGACCGATCCATCGATGACTGATCGGTCTGGTGACCGATCAGGGAGCGCACAGTGAGGTTGGGAACCTACTGTGCGGCTCCTGATCGGTCTGGTGACCGATCAGGGAGCAGGCAGTTGCCTCGTTGCTTGGCTCCTGATCGGTCTGGTGATCGATCAGGGAGCAGGTAGCTTCCTCACTGCCTTGCTCCTGATCGGTCTGGTGACTGATCCACGACCTAGGATCTGATTTCCGCGATTACTGTTCCCTCAGGAGTGGACTGATCAGGATTGAGCCTGATCGGTCAGTGGCTATCCTGATCGGTCTGGTGACCGATCAAGATTCACTCTGATCGGTCTGGTGACCGATTAGGCCTGTATCGACGTGAAAGCTGGAAGTCCCAGTAAAGCAGTGGATCGGTCTGGTGACCGACCCACAAGCCCTGGATCGGTCCGGTGACCGATCACTTTAATTCAAATTGCACTGTCAGGCGCTTTGATCACGTATGAACGTATCTGATTCACTGCACTTGATCTCTGATACTTGATATTCTGCTTGATATGCTGTGCTAATGTTCTGATTAAGCTGCAGGTGACAGGGAAGGATTCAAACACTCAAGGAGAGTCAATGGAGGCCTTTCCTTGGAGCAGGTTTGTCCGTTTTCCATCTCAGGTTGCAACGGACGCTGGCGCTGGCTGGAGCTGCTGACTGGGCTAGTTTGAGGGAGGCTCAGGGAGTCTAGAAGAGCTCAGTAGTGGCTAGTGGTTGTAGGAGAGCAGCTGGAGGCTGCAGAGAGGTGGTGACCTGGCAATAGTGGAAGGACTTAAGCGCTTGGTGGCGAACAAGTCTCTACAACTCTGATAAGAAATGCTGCGTGCTTGTGTTCTCTGCTGTTCCATCGTTCTTGAGCAAGCAGCTGCAATCTTTGAAGCAACCATCCCTTACTTGAGCACTTGGAGGAAGAAACAAGAGGCTTGGTGAGTCCATCAGCGAGAAGACACGAAGAAGGGAGTTCTTGCGTGAGATCGTCGCTGGGTGGAGCTCGAGTGAAGCGCTGCTTGTGTTCTTGTCTGTCCTAAGTGCTGAGTAAGATCTTTCTTGTGTTTCATTGTGCTTAAAACTCTATCTTTGTTGAAACGCTGTGGAAAGGTTACTCCATCGAGAAGGAGGTTGCTTTCTATCCGGATTTTCCGGGGCTTGATCTGCCGACGATCAAAGGATCGCCCACCTTAAGGGCACGCCAAGGAGTAGGGGCAAGTTATCCCTGAACCTTGTAAATCCTCTTGTTAGCGTTCTTATGTTTGCTCATCGTTTAGGGTTTAGTTTTCTGCAAATACTCTGTTTTATTGTGCTTCCGCTGTGCTACTAACGATTGAAGTGCAGCAAATCGATAAGTGTTAAAGTCCAAGTGTTTGGCTATATTCACCCCCCCCTCTCTGGCCATCCGAGTTCCAACACGATGAAGAGCGATCGGGCTCTGATACCAATTGTTAGGACTGAAAGGAATTTAGATATCTCCACAATGGTATCATATTGTCTACTTTGGGCCTAAGCCCTCATGGTTTTGCTCTTGGGCTCTCCCAAAAGGCCTTATGCAAATGGAGATATCTTTTTTCCTTATACACCTATGATCTTTCCCGTGTTTTCGATGTGGGACTATATTTGCAACCTTGCAACCCGAACACTTCTCTCTGCCAATCATCAAGTCCTGTTTGGCTCAGTCATTGGTCTATCTGACCAGCTATGAGTTTAGTCACTCTGCCAAACTTCAAGTCCTGTTTGGCTTATCCCTTGGTCAAACTGACCAACCCTAGGTTCTATTCACTCTGCCAAACATCAGGTCGTGTTTGGCCAACCCACAAATTGATCAAACCTAGGTTTACCCTACCAAACATCGAGTCTTGTTTGGCTTAACCCTTGATCACTTTGACAAGACCAAGGTATATTGTCTCTGTCAAACATCAGGTCCTGTTTGATTAACCCTTTAACAAACTAATCAAACCTGAGTTTACCCTTCCAAACATCAGGTCTTGTTTGGCTTAACCTTTGATCATTTTGACTAGACCATGGTATATTGCCAAACATCGAAATAATAGAGGTTAACTATTCATGACTGATGCTCCTTGCACCAACAATCTCTCCCTTTTTGATATTTGACAATAATCATAAGTTAGGTTTTGGTCTAAGGGTTTTAGGTCAACATTAGGAGAAATCAACAAAATCTAACTTAAAGTACTCTTTCCCACTTTGGAACACATCAAAAAGAAATAAAGGATAATAACAAAGATTTTAAGTTAAAATTTGCACTAACAATACGATTTTTGAAAATATTTAAGTTTCTATAAGAAAATATAATTTTCAAGAATCCTCTTTTTTTTATTAACAAAACCAAGTACCTTTATCAGAAAATATTTTAAGAGACGCTAAGTACTTGAGTAAAATTTTGAAAAGATAAGTACATTATTGATTTGAATTTTCCTAAATATGACACAGTCCTAGGAATCTTGTTGAGTACAAGAAAATTTACTATGTGTCTTAGAGATTTTCAATCATGATAAAGTATTTTCAATGTATTTTGATTTTTGAAAAATAATAAAGTTCTTGATTTGGATTCCTCCCCAATCTGGCACAGTCCTAGGAAACCTTGTTAACTACAAGGAAAACTTTCGTATGTGTCTTGGAGATTTTTCAAAACTCAAGTAATTTTTCAAAGATTTTCAAAAATATTCAAAAGATAAAAGATTTTCAAGATATATTTTGGAAAATGAGAATATCATATTTTCAAAAATAAAGTGTTTTTGAAAAATAGTGTTTTTTGTAAATATATATTTTTGAAACTCTAATGGTTCTTTTAATTTGACACTCCCCCTAAATCTGACACAGCCCTAGGAAGCTTGTTGACTACGAGTTGATCTTCTCTAAGTCTTAGGGTTTGATTCAAACAAAAAGAATTACAAAAAAAAAATTAAGAAATATTTTGAAATAATAAAAAATTAAAGGACGAATTGTTCTTTTGATTGGGACTCCCCTAATTTTGACACAATCTTAGGAATCCTAGCAGATCATAAGAAAACCTTCCTATGTGTCTTTAGAGTTTATCCACATCATAAGAGCAATTAACCATATTTTAGAAAAATATTTTTGAAAGAATATGATAATTTTTGAAGAAGTATTTTTTGAAAAATATTTTGAAAGACATAATAAATTTTTTAAGCAAAAAACCATTTTGAAAGAGATAAATTTTCGAAAAGAATAATTATTGAAAAATAATTTTCCAAAGAATTAAAGAAAAATCACAAAAGATAGATTCCCCCTGAACCTGACACATTCTGGCTACCCTTGTTAACTACAAGGTACCCTACCTAAGTGTCTTAAGGGACTTTAGTGTTGACCTAGAAGGTTTGTGTCTAAGTGTAGGTCAAACAACTTTCGAAAAGATATATAATTTTTGAAATATATTTATAGGTACACACAATCATTCATGAAATTCATTAAAATATTATTATGTTTAATCACTATTTTTAAAATAGATATCTAAGAAAATATTCTAAGGATTTTTGAAAACATTTATCATATGATGAGTCCTTATCATTTCACCCATTCTAAGTGTCACAGTACAAACAAGCATGGTTGCCTTATGGGTGTTGTGAGATGCTTGAATAATTTTTCTCAATTTAATTTTATAGATTGTTTGATCTTGAGTTAGATTCAAGTTTAACAATTAGTAACTTAAAAGTAAATTTCAATAATTGGCTCCAGGTCTTGGCGAGGCTTAGGGGCCTTCTTGGTTATCGGAACAACGACCCTTTCGTTAGACAAAGCCTTTTAAAGAAATAATACTTTCAATTTACTTTTTGAGAAACTATGGCCTAACTAGTCTAGGATGCGGCAAGGTACTTCGGCTAGTTCCACTTAGCTAGGTCGACCAAGTCGAGTACTCCTTACCCTTCCTGATTCCCAGACCAAGCATCCCCAACATACTATCATCTTGCCCCACCCTGGTATTATGTTAAGCAAGTATCACCAATCTTTTTCCTATCTAGCCATTCTCAGTTAAGCAAAAAGTAAGCTAGCATGAATGACATGACACATATATATGGAGAAAAATAAACAAATGCATGAGCATGGTAGTTATGCATGTATCAATCAAGTCAAATCATTTTAATTAGATTTCTAATAAGTATAAATTCTCGATTTGATACAGAACGTGTGAACCCTCGAATATATCAACCCACTTTGACATATTTATTATTATTATTAGTTGAATGTTTAAGTTGGGTAGAATTTTACTTAGTTTCATAATTGAAGGTAATCAATTTAATTTAGTTCATGGATTTGAATTTTGAATTAAGGAATGAGTTTCTAATTAAAGTTGAATTATTAATTAAATTTAAAATTTATTCAATTAGCTTTAAATAATTTAAGAATTATTAAAATTTAAGATTTTAAATTATTAATTAAGATTTAAGTTTTTAAGAATTGTGATTAATTAAGATTTAAGTTTTTAGAATTATGATTAATTAAGATTTAAGTTTTAAGAATTAAATTAGGATTTAAGATTTAGTGATTAATTAAGATTTAAGTTTAAATTAAATTAGGATTTAAGATTTGAATTATTAATTAAGATTTAATATTTTAAATTGAATTAGGATTTATGATTTAATTATTAATTAAGATTTATATTTTTAAGAATTATGATTAATTAAGATTGAAGTTTTTAAGATTTGAATAATAATTTTGGGTCTAATTGCATCATTTCCATTAATTCAAAAAATTCTGATTCATCTATTATTTTTTTTTTTTAAGTTTTCAATTTTATTTAATATTTCTATTTTATTTGAATTTTGTAAGTCATTTTAATTATAGCTTCAATTTTAATAAATTTATTTTCATCTTATTCGATCTTCTCTCTTCATCTTTAGAGTTATATTCAAAATTAATAAAAGTTGTATCATTATCTTCAAAATAAGTAGAATATTTTCAGGATTACTAATTAAGGTTTATCATTATTTTTAAATAAGTAGAATAATTAATTAAGGATTCATATTTTCTTCAAGGTTATTAGAATTATCTTGAAATTATTAATTAAAGTTTCATCATTATCTCAAACTTATTTGAATCATTATTAACTAAAGGTTGAACATTATTTTCAAAAATTAATAAATGATTGAGTATTATCTCAGAATTATTAATTTACAGTTTGATTATTATCTTCAGAATTATTAATTACAACTTGATTATTATCTTCAACATTATTAATTATAGTTTGATTACTATCTCAGAATTATTAATTACAGTTTGATTATTATCTTCAGAATTGGTTGAATTATTACTAAAATTATTCAAAAAATATTAGAATTAATTTCTAAAATTGTAGCATTAATATTAAAAGATTAAGAAATTAATATTCAATATTCTACCATTATCAATGTTTTATTTGGTACTATCACTAGCTAATTTATCATGCAAGACATTTAACTTACTATATAGAAAATCCAATTTACCCGAAAAATTAAATGTTAAGTTTGCATGCATAGGGGTATTTTTGGAAAGAAAATTATCATATAAAATAAATTTTAATATGAATTTGGAGATTGAATAATATTTGATATCTCAAAAATTATTAAATTAAAAGATTTAACTTACATATATTTGGAACTATATGCAAATTCCGTCTCTAACTTTCCAGCTATCTTACTTACACCAAATGATGGATTTTACAAATATAGTTGTTGTTCATATAAGCTGACAAAGAATTAAGATAAAATTAAAACATTTTAAATCCTCATCATAACATTTTAAAATGAATGATAGTTTTATTAGAGAAGTAAACTTACTTTATATATG